>JAXQQM020074009.1:0-121689 GCA_034641835.2 Pinus albicaulis | reverse complement strand
GGGTGTCTTTATCCAAATGTATTCATACATATTAACATATTCTCCGCAATGCTTTTGCAGTTACATTATTTACCTCACGAATAGGTTATTCAGGATTACATACTTATCCTTGCGATAGGACAATTATAAAGATTTATTTTTCTTGGTCATAGGTCGGCGTCTATCTCATGTCAGAAATGATGTTTTCCTCCATTTCTTACTTAGATTAGTTCACAGTTTTGCACAAGGATGGGCTATCTCCCTCTTTTTTTTGTAGTATTAAATTCGGCTAGAGGTTGGGACTGTTAATACATTTTCATTCAGATGATAAAATTTTCTGAACAATTAAATTCTAGAATTTCATTATGAAACTATGCTAGCCTATTTCTATAAGTGACTACAACATTTGATATATATGTATATGTATAATGCATCTCTCCTTCAACTTGGTTATTATTGACACTCCATAATATATTTTTATGTCAATACTCTGGTTAAATATTTTTCCTTTCCATAATGATATGCCTAAGTATAATTGAAGAAAGTGATAAGTTTTGCTAGCCTTATGTTTACTTCATGTTCCTCCTCATGATACTAGCATAATTGACTATAAGTCTCTTTGCTGTAACAGTTTTTAAGTCTGCAACTTCTCAGTGCATGAGAACTTTCCATTGCTACAGAGTCTAGAATTCCAGGTGTATTCTATGAATCCAATAGGGGTATCTCTGTAGTTTGGGGTTTCATTATAATAGGCACCTATAATGTTTCTTGCAATTATATATTTATAATGGTTCTTAGCATAACAATTTCAGTCTATGTAGTGTTTGACTACACTTCTAAACATTACATAGATCTGATGGAGAATTTATTTGTTATCTTTCACAGCTTGTATCGTCTACATGCATGTTATAGACATTCCCAGGCACAGCTTATAACTTCCAGTAATTATTCAGTTTGGACTCTTGCTTTGTGAAAGATATTAACACCAGTTTTGTATATATGTAACTCTTAGACCAAAATTGTTTGCATGATTGGTAAACATGTTTAACCCGATTTCTGTACTATATATATATACACACACACATATATATATGGCACTAAAATATATAAAGGGTAATACATATATATATAGACATGTACTGTTAATTTGGAAAGCCACAGTGCCTTACCTCAATTAGTGAATTTAGTCAATCTATAGAACTGCACTTCATGCACTGCACTTCCCCTACACATTTGTTTTTATAGCAGTCACTAATCTACTTCTATTTTTAATAGAAACAGATTAAAGTTACAAAATTATAAATTATGAGATAACATAATCTCTAGATTTAAACCAGGGACTGGTTTAGAGTTTCTGGATGATTTGTCCTCATATGTATGGTTCCTATAACTATGCAGAACTGAGAGAATTTAATTACTCTACTATTCTGTAAATGTATGGAACACCAGCAAAAAACAAAACATTGCAAGTAGTATGCAGCTATAATCATTAACTTTTACACTTAACAACAAATATTTGTAATCATTCATAACACTATAAGCATACCACTTTGGTACTTTACCAGTTCTCTCAACCGCAGAGTCCCTCTATCTCCAGAACTCGCCGCCGAGCTAAGATCACTTCAATTCCAGACCAACCTCTAATCTGTTCAGGAATAGCTTATTTAAGCTTTTTCTCCCCAAATCCTGTTTCTAATTCTGCGTCCAGAATATCAGGATGTTTTTCTTCCTCTTTGCCTAGACTTCCCTATTTAGGGAATTTTAAAGCTGCTTTTTGCCTTTCACAACTTTTTACCTCTTCCCAACTACTCTACACCTCATTGGGGAAACTAGATTTTCCTCAAAGTCTAATTTGGAAATAAATTCTTTCAAGGATTTTTGAAATGTTTTTGGGGAAATATTTGCCTCTATCCATCCTCATGCATTTAGCAAGTGATCTCACAATTCATTTGGTCAATCTTCACAACATTATTTTATTTAATTTCCATAATGAAATATTTAATTACATCCACACAAATACTTATCCATTTGGGGTCCACTCCCCTTAAGATTAAAGTTCAAATGTCTAGCTTTGAAAGAAAAACATAAACTAGAGAGATTATTCTGGGATTGACAGGTAGATTATCAGCCAATGATGATTGAGGTGGAAGGTAAATTACTATCTCAATTTGTTTCTAATTTGGTAGACCCATGTGCAAGTCCAAGTTATGTTAGTCCCAAAATAGTGGAAATGTGTAAATTAAAAGAGCAAAAATTCAAAAAACTTGTGGCTGGTATAGCTAGCCACAGGAAATAAACGAAAGGTAACTGCAAAAATTCCAAACTGTACTTTCGAAATTTCAGAACAACACTTAAATGTAGACCTGCACATACTACCATTATGGTCCTACAATGTTTTTTTGGGTATGGACAGGCTAGAAAAACATTGGACCTAATTTGACTGCAAGGAGAAGATTATTTATTACAAAATGTAAGAAGGAGATTCAGGGAATCAAGAAGTCGCTACAGCTACATCCAATTAGAAAATCCCAAATGAATAAATGTATAAGGAAGGGATGTCAAATATATGCTATTCAGGTGGGATATGTTGAATCCAAGGAAAAAACACCTATGATGGAAAGCATGCTGGTGGTGCAATATTTCATAGATGTTTTTCCAAAAAATCTTCATGGATTACCACCAAGACAAGATATCGATTTTACTATAGATTTAATGCCAAGAGCATCACCTGTGTCAAGGGCTCCTTATAGAATGAGCGTTCCATAATTAAGTGAATTAAAAATGTAGTTACAGGAACTGTTGGACAGAGGTTACATTCGTCTAAGTGTGTCCCCTTGGGGAGCACCAGTGTTGTTCGTGAAGAAGAAGGACAGAAAAATGCGAATGTGCATGGATTATAGACAACTTCACAAGTTAACAATCAAGAATGATTGATGATTTTCTTGATGAAGTAAAGGGGACCATAATATTTTCAAAGATAGATTTAAGATCTAGATATGGTCACCAGATCCGAATCAAAGATGAAGACTTTTGCAAGACTGCATTCCGTACTAGGTACGGGCATTATGAATTTGTGGTGTTACCCTTTTGGTTAACAAATTCACTAGCAACCTTTATCAGGTTAATGCATGGAATATTTCATCCTTTCCTGGATACTTTTTTACTTATATTCATAGATGACATGTTAATCTATTCCAAAAACCAGGAAAAACATAAGGAACGTTTAAGAATTGTGCTAGAAATGCTAAGGAAACACGAGCTGTACGCTAAGTATAGAAAATGTGATTTATTTAAAACATAAATTCAATATTTAGGTCATGCCATTTCAGAAAAATGGATTACTATTGATCCAGTGAAATCAAAACACTTATGGAATGGCGAGTAACCTAGAATGTGGCAGACATTCAACCGTTTATGGGATTAGATGGGTACTATCGGAGATTTATTGAGGGATTTTCCTGAATTGTTTTTCCCATTACCTATTTGTAGAGAAAAGGAAAAGTCTTAAAGTGGACTGTCGAATGTCGAAACAGTTTTGAAAAGCTGAAACAATTTTTGACAACTACACCAGTGTTGAGGGTAGCTAACCCCAACAAAGAGTTTGAGGTTCCTACAAATGCAAGCAAAGAGAGTGTTGGGGTAGTTTTATCGCAAGAAGGCAAAGTAGTAACATATGAGTAAAGAAATTTAAGAGAGCATGAACAAAGATATTCGACCTATGAACTAGAATTAACGGAAGTAGTACATGCGCTTCGAGTATGGAGACACTACATGCTGGGGTAAAAATTTGTGCTAAAAACATATGATAGCAACTTCACTAGTTATTTGAAGCAAGCTGATTTAAACTCTAGAAAGGCAAGATATGGACATTTAAACTCTAGAATGCCTTTCTAAATGAGTTTGATATGGACATATAGCAGGTGAAAGGTAAGGAAAACTGGGTTGCTGATGCTTTAAGTAAGAATATGCATGGTGTTTATGAGCTGTATTATAATCAACTGGAAAACAATTTTTTAGATCAATTGAAAGAAGAAGCACAAAAAGATACGAATATCAGTTCCTATGGCAGCAAATGGAAGAAACTAGAAGGATAGGAAGTACTTCTGAGTATGCAGTAAATGATGATCAGATGTTAACTTTTAGAGGTAAGGTGTATGTACCAAGCCATGTGGACCTAATGGAGATGGTAATGAATGAATAACATCATAGCAACTATGTAGGGCACCCAGGATACCCAAAAATGCTGACTACAATTATAAAAGTATATTTCTAGCCTCGTATGTGTAAAAATATTACTGAGTATTTAAATAAATGTTTGGAGTGTCAGCAGGTGAATTGGAGCATTAACATCCCGCAAGATTATTGCAGCCCATACCGATACCTGAATGAAAGTGGAAAGTTATATCCCTAGACTTCATTACAGGTTTACCATGAAGAAAAAGGAAAAATGACTCCATCATGGTGGTAGTGGACAGATTGAGTAAATCTACACATTTTATACCTGAATAGTCCACATAGAAGACTGTACAGATATCATACATATTCATGAGGGAAATTTTCAGGCTGAATGGTATTCTGAAGATGGTTATCTCAGACAGGGATGCCAATTTTACCTCGACTTTTTGGAAGACTCTGTTTACAGGTCTAGGGACCCAAATTAACTTTAGGACAACTTATCATCCCTAGACCGATGGTCAAACAAACCGAGTAAACCAAGTATTGGAACACATGTTACGCATTTATGTGATGTAGCAACCAACCAATTGGGAAGACTATTTGCATCGCTTACAACAATGGTTATCAGGAGTCCCTAAAGATGAGTCTTTTTGAGGCCTTATATGGGAGGCAGTGTCGCACACCCATAAATTAGAACAGACTCGAAACAAAATCAATGTTGGGAACAGATATGCTGGTTGAAATGGAATCAAAAGTAAAGAATATAAGACAAAAATTTAAAGGCTGCACAAGATCGACAGAAGATCTATGAAAATAAAAAAAGTTCCTATCGGGAATTTGAAGTGGGAGACCATGTGTATGTGAGGACTAAACCCAAGAGGAGTACCTTGTGGTGGACCTCTTGTGCCAAGTTGGCTTCTAGGTTCTGTGGACCCTTCCAAATTTTGAAAAGGGTAGGACCTGTGGCCTATCGGCTGGTTTTACAAAGTCACATCCAAGTACACAATGTGTTTCATGTGTCCTTGTTGAAGCGTTATGTGCATGATTCGAAACACGTAATTCATTTGCAGAATACACAAGTAGGATAGAATTAAAAATCCTAACTTGGAATATGATTTCTATATAAGAATTTGATAAGAAATTTTGTTATTTGCTACTAGAGCTGGACGACGAGTTTCTCATCGAGGCGTAACACATACTTGACCGAACGGAAAATATGCTCTGAAAGTGAGTCACCACCAAGGTTAAATTGCAGTGGAAGCACTTCGGCCCGAATGAGGGTACTTGAAACGATGAAATATTTATGTGTGAGGCTTACCCAAAGCTCTTTTCTAAGCTAAAATGAAACACCGAGGATGATGTTACTTCCAGGAGGGAAGTTCTGACAGCTACATTTACTGCTAACTAGTTGTTAAATAGTTAAAATGATTTTTAATATTGTTTAAGGAAAAATACTGAGACAATTATTATTTTTCTGGAAAAGTTATTTTCCTTCTTTTTAGTGATGAATAATAAAATTGGTTATGGAAAGTAAAAGTGAAAAGGCTGTTGGTAAATGTTTTACAAGAACTGAAAAGGTGGTTGGACAGTTTTAACAGTTACCTGCTACTCTGGGGATAAGAGACTCATCCCAGTGAGGAATAGGGGTTTTTTTATAGGTAAAAGGAAGAATGGATATTTTTTTTGAGCTAGTAGAGAACAGTGGAAAAACACACGGTGAATTCCCGAATATTTCTGGCACTGACTGGACCTCGAAACTCTGAGGTCACAACAGAAATTCTACTGTCAACTCGTACCTTTTCAGGGTGGAGCACGGGAGCAAGAAGAGGACGTAATAGTCTCTCTTGAAGGTTGGGTGGACACTGACAACCAACTCCATTTTAAAGATAAGTGATTGTCTAATTTATTATTATTTAAACATCGACTATTTATTTTATGTATTAATCAACAGGCGAATGTTTCTAAGTTTTGTTTATGGAAAAATTGTTATTTAATTTTAGGAGAAAGGTTACCATTTCCTTGGAATCTGTCTCATATTGGAAAAATAGTAAGATAATGAAAATGATTAACTCAAAAAATAGTTACAGGGTTCTGTCTATTAATATTGTATTATTTATAAACCTGTGTATGTTATAGATTTTCTCTAGGTATTGTTTTTCAAAAAAATATATATACAATAGCTTAATATCAATAAGCCAAACAAACAAATATAGTATGGCTTTATAAATGATTCAATATTCTGTCTGTATGCTTTTCAAAGGTGAATAGTTTACTTGATATAAAGTCTATGCAAAAACAAATTGTGCTTATATTTTATATGAAAACTAGATTAATCAATAGTTGTGTGGGATGAGCTATTGGTATTGGGTATGGGGTAAAACCCCAAACCTATATGCATTTCTTCTTCCCTATCAATTCTATATTCGGACAAACTGAAGGATTATTCCTTATTAAAGAAAGAATAGACAGAAGGTTATGTAACCTGGATATTTAACTTCTATAAAGAGAGTAAACTCTTTACTTATATGTAAGAAAAGTAAAGATCCAAAGTTCAAGCCATTTAACATGTCTATCAACTCGAAATAATTATAGAAAGCAACTAGAACGAAAATTTAAAACTGATAATCTTAAATGTCATAGGAAAATAAAAACTAACACATTTTCCATTGAACATTAGACAGATTCTGTGCGTAAAAGAACATTATCAGATAGACCATATAAAGCAATTGTTCTCCAGAAGAAAGAGGAATTTATAGTTTACATTTTATAGTTACATACTCGGCCAGAACCGAAATTTTATAAAATAACACATTATTTTCTCATAAATTAAGTTCAGTGAAATTTTACACTACAAGATAGTAAAAGCAAAGACTATCCGATCCTGAAGGGTTTGGCCGGACTAAACAAGGATTTTAAACCAATAACCAACTTATAACGAGAGCCAAGACTGGATAATAAAACCCTCATGAGAAACTAGGAGTTCACCCAAGATATTTAAGATAACTGGGTCGGAGGGCAAACATTTGTGTACTTGGAAGAATTTAGTCGTTAGCAATGAATCCAAATTAGCTGGCAGTTCCAAAGGACCACATGAAATTGAATAACTTATTATCCAGAAATGGATTTGACCTATATTCCAAAACGATGAGAAAACGAATGAGAGGGTTTTTAAAATGCAAAGCTTAATATATAAGAGAAGAACCAGGTTACACAACGAAATACCAAATATAAGAATGAGGTATACCTGTAAGTAAAGTTTCACTGCAACAATCCAAGTACTGGAACCCTTTGATAACAAGAGAAAAGAAAATTAAAAGATATACATGGATGAGTTAAAGAGGAGATAAAGTGCGACTTGTAAATCCATGAGTGTAAACAAAACAAAGCTTAAGTTATGTGGTGAATACCTAAATAAAGAAATGAGAAGTGGAAGAATGTGTGGGTTTTTTGGGAGCTAGAGCTTGAACTGCACCAAGAATGCTCCAACGATTGTAGAGATATCCCCCCCTTTTCCATACTGTAATCTCAGATGTTCCTCGGCACAAGAATAACTTCGGAGTCGGCATGAATATGCAGTTTAGGAGAGCCACAGTTCAATATTTTCTTCAGAAATAAGATTCTCATATAATAGTTAAGGAAAACACAACATGGAGTAACAAGAAATGGCAGTACCCAACCTAGGGTTGGCAGGGATATCGAGTCGACTCCCACCTAAATTAGGAGCTGTGGATTCTCTAAAATGAATGGTGAGGATATAAATATCATTACCATCGAAATAAGCACAATATTACAAGGGATTTTACACCTGTTACAGATTTTAATAAATGTACCAACTGCATTAAATCTCTAGTACATGCCAGCAAAAGCCTCATTTAAAACAATGTCCTAGTTAATTGTATGCTCTCAGATTGGTGCATGTTATAAAACCAAGATATAACCCTATGTCATAGAAAGAAAATATAGATATATTTAAACCTCTAATACATATTATATGAAAACAATAAACATGATATGTCCAAGGTTAAAATTTTCTTAGGCATTACTTTAACCATAAAATATTAATGATCGGATTTTTATTCTATGCCATGGAATTTGGTACTATATGAAGATGTAATAAGGTTGAAATGACATACAATAAGGTTAAAATTTTATCCTTAGGTTCATAGTAATTTTTTTTTATGTATGTATGTCAAACAATTATTGGGGAGGAGACTCAAGAGAGAACTATAGAAAAATAAAATAACATTCAAGGGCACTCCTTAAAGAGAGGAAATGTTTAAATGAATTTTAATTTTTAATTTTTTATTTTTTTATGTTGGTAAAACGTGAGAATTGTTTTTATTAAGATATATTATTTTGGAATTGAACATTTTAGCTCTTGTTTGTACTCAAGAATTAATAAAATTGATATTTTGTGGTGGTGGCTGAGTCTTATTTACTGAGGAAATTAGTTTTTGTCCCAGGTCAAAGTGGGACACACCTTGTTTTTTTAATTTTTGGTGACGTTTTGTACATCCAATATAAAAGTATTTATTTATGAGTAGGGTATAGATCTAACATATATACATCACTTATTTCTCAATTTGATTTGAAAATATTTAAGTAAAAAATTAAGAATATTTAATTTATATGAGTAATATTTATTCCATGGAAAATCATGAGGAGTTAGAGATATTATATAATTCTTAAAATAGGAGCACATCACATGATTTTGGATAAATTTCTATCTAGAATCTCCCATGATTCATGAAGATCATAAATTACTTGAAGGTGAAGCCATGCATTGACTATATCAATTATTCCTTAAGTTTTTATATAATTACCTCATTTGACTATCCATTGAACATTAGTGGGGTATTTTTCTTTTCCCAAGGTGACCTGGTACAACCCTTTACATCTTAGTACATCACCCACATGGGATGTTCATGATAATTAGTTCAACTAGTATAAAAAATATCATTTTAAGTGTCCATAATAAACTATGTAGGCAATATGCATTTGAAATATGAAACATGCCTTCTCGATGGAAAACTCTCATTCATTACCTAAAATAATGACACTCAAAACATATTTCAGATATAAAATTTATTCCCTTTTAAAAAAATGATAAAAGGATTATCGAAGTGCTATGTTGTAGGTAGAAACTCATCCATGTGGTTATAGATGTACAATGATTTTTTGAGTAATAGAAAATTATGTTTATATTCTAAATTTTCCTATATGCTCACCTTTACAAATAAATTACTTATAAAGCTATCAACTTTTATAAAATGAGCTTATTCACTTTTAATATGAAGTTACTCTATAAATGAAATTAAAATTACATGAAAAAAGTAACATAAAAAGGGGAACATTAAGGTTGTTTTGTTCTGATTCAATTTTATAACTTGATTGAAATACATTCACAATTACATGAAGTTTTCCAAACTCTAAATTAAGAAAAAGGGGGACTTCAACTTGAATATGACTATTTTCCTTAATGTCGTAATGTAACACCCTCATCCCACATGTTTCCGAGCAATCGGCCAACCAAGGTAAACATGTGATGAGAGGCTACTATGCTCTGATTCAACTCCCCATGTATAGTTAAGGAAGTGGAACCGAACGAGCACAACCAATCTAAAATTATACACATCCCACAAAGTCTCTATGATCTAACCCACCCTTCCAGGTGACCAACCCCTAAGGGAACTCAACAATTCAAAGAATTAAAGCCCCAATCACTCCCTTGCTAAAACCTCCATGCGGATCAGAGCCTGAGTTTCTCCCATGAGCCTGCCTGAGTGTGACTATATCCTTTTTATGCAAGTGTTATGCTAGTGATTATGATATTTAAGGCCAAATTTCAGGGCTAGCACATAGTCACTTGCCAAAACTTCATGGAATTTTCAGAAATCAAAATAACATGGAGAAAATGATACCAATGCAAATTCTTGAATGAAGACTTGATTGAACCCTTACTAGATATGACAAGAATTTATTCAAACATGTTAGAAATATGCATTGTGTAGGTCATAATAAAATATCTAATCATAGGGGCCTTATACTTATCCGAGAAGCACTAAAAAATATTGATGCCTTATTGCATTACCTACATTGTCATCTATTGGCTCATATATTCCTTTCTCATTCATTTACAAATCCAAAAATGATGAGAACCATACATTTTCACTGTCATTAAGGATATTCGTAACCAAAATTTAAACAATAGAAATAATGAGGATACAACAACCTTATATCCCACATATGAATCAATACATTTACACATAAAATACCAAGGGAATGAACTATGATTTGTGAATGGAAAATCTAGCCCGGTGTGGGACTACCACGTTCAAATAGACCATAGATTGGTTGAGAAGAATATTTCTTCAGTCATTCACTCTCATGCCATATTCCAAGAATGAAAGGGGGACTAAAAAAAAAAATTAATCAACCAATGATTTTCAAGGCTAAACTATCTCACCCTCATCATTAGAACCATGTTTTACCACAATGCTCACTAGATCACTAGGCCATAGATAAGAATGGATGCCAACTGATTTCTCTACCTACATGGTGAGAATTTTTCCTACCTCCTAGCCTCTAGGATTTACCACAATCCACAGTCTGAAGTTGTGAATCCATCGACATAACTCACTGAGAGATGAAATAAAAACTAAGATGGAGCTCTTCACAAAGCTACCAAGGAGATGACCACCCTAACGCCACTCTTTCAACCCAAAATTGCACCAAAACCAAATTTAGAAATTTCTCCTTAAATGGAGGTCATAGATATGCATACAAAACCATAAGTTAAATCTAGTCAATGCTCATCTAAAATTTAGCCTTAATTTCCCTTTCTAGTAGCACCAATTGCACCATATCGGTAATAAATTCGTAAATACTTCTTTTGAGAAAATCAATGATAATACTAAGTGGTAAATGATTTGAGTCCTTCGATAGAGGGACGAAATTATTGAATAATTTGAAACTAAATAAAATGGTAGTGTATGAAAATGATTTTCACTGAGTGCACATCCAGGATGGATGGAGATCCTTCTTTAAACTTATCCATGCCAAATTCGGTAGGATTCCAATGGAGGTAAGAAGGAAAATGGGAGAGGGAAGAGGTATCATGGGGAGAGGGGAAGGGATCAAAAATAATTCTAAGGGGATCCATAATCCAATGGTGTCTGGGCTAAAGAGACTATTTATCAAATGGAATCATAAATAACTTAAGGAATAGGATAATGTTGCTTAGAGCCATTTATTTCTAGCATGGTTTCTTCCAAGAAGAATGCTATATTAGCTTGCAGATTAGCATCCTCGTTATTAGATATGATAATATGGTATAAATTCATGCAGTGAAAAAAACGCATCATTTTGTTATCCTTTGTAACACCAAATCCAAGGAAGTTATCTTTCGAGTTTTTCTCATTATTAATGAACTGTATATTAAGTAATGAGTCCCCAAAAGTAGTGATATATTTAACCCATTTTTTATTAGTCCTGCCACCACTTTAATTTAAATAGTAATACTATTCATAATTAAATCAAAATTCCAAAAATTGCATTTCAATCAAAATATACAAATAGAATTAATTTTTTTTGTAATATTGGAAGTACCTTTCTATTCATTCATTCATAAAAACATGTTACAATCATATAATATATTTAATGGCCTCAACCTACCAAAGGAAACTAGGTTTTTTGGCCACTGAACAACATTATAGGTCATCCAAAACATTATCAGTTTAAGTCTCTCCATCCGAAGCTTGAAGGCCATAAATTATGTTAACCATCTACAGTTAAGAATACTAAAGTAAATGATATCCGACCATGTCATTAGTAGAAAAACAAAAGTATTAACAAGTCATCCCAGTAGGGTATTTTTCACTTGACCCTGGAATTTCAAATTGATGCAGACCCTGAAGTTGACGTTCGATTCGGCCATGGCATACGTTCTATTGATGGAGTTATAGTTGTATGGATTGAATTTCCTTTTGAATATCTTTGAGACTCATCTCATCCTTCATATGACCCTCAAATTCCATCGTAATAGTTATTGATTTCACCATAATACATTTTATAAGCCAATAGAGATGGGCTGACTATTTAAATAGAGTAAGCCAGCCTCAGGTATGTCAAGGGTGAGAAACCAAGGATGTCCAGTCCTCAACTCAGAGCTTTGTCGTTGCTTTTAAATTTTATTCTACCTCCCACGAATAAATCAAGGTTTACACCTGTTCTGAGGTCCCAACACTATATGCATGCAGGGTGCTTTGCATGTTCTCAACATCAGATTTCCTTCACCTTCAGTTTTGGAGTTTTTTGGATGATGCCCTCTGTGCTTTACCCTTGTCACTTGGCTTGTTGCTATCACTGCATCCATTCCCTCGCTTTCCATGACCAGAGGCTGCCTTTAGCATTCTAACTTTTGTTAGACCACCCAACAACTGTGAAGCCACTCTAACCCTGATAGGACGTAAAACCCACATTGAAGGAGCCCGAGGGGTTGATAGTTTAGGTGGACTTGAAATGATAATACAGACAAATAGGTTGTTAAAATCTTCCCTTTCGGACACATAAAATTGTTATGGACGCCTTTTTTCTTTTAACCATGCACTCGTTCCACGATTCATTCCTTTGCATTTCAGAAAACCAAAGTTTTTCCATATCACTTGATGGTGCCTTAGAATAGGTGACAAACGCATCAAGTTCCAACACAAAGGGTTTACCAGATTGATCACTTTCGAAAACCAGAACCACTATACTACCCCTAACTTGCTGAAACCATAGAAACCAGGGATTAAATAGTTCACATACGACATATGTAGGAATAATATTGGTGAAAGACCATAAATTACAATACATTCCCATTTGAGCAAGAAAATTGCCATAGAAAACAGAAATTGACATCGAAAATGAAAACCAATCTAAATTAATCAACAACCGAAGCTTATAGTGTAGCAATGTCCTCAAACTATTCCAATATTCAAATATTCTCTGACGTGGAGCCTCCATCTCATGAACTAGAAAATCTTGAGAAACATAACATAATCTGCCATTTTCCTTCGCATTGTGACAGTCTCATGCACTATTTCTCTTTTTTTCAAGCATACCGATCTAGTGTAAAAATTTTACAGCCTTTCGGATAAACCAGGAATAAATCCCAACAAGTTCTTGCATTTTAAGGAATTGTTTGGGCTACCTAATTTCCATATCCCTAATGTTTTTATTCATGAATTATATCCCCATAAGGATCATCACCATCCTCACATCCCAATTGGGGAGACTAGTTGGGATTCATATCCCAGTCCACGATCACATGCAAGGGCTCTAATCCTTATTCATGGGACTCATATTCCCCGGTTACATCTAGATACTTTCCAGGGTAACTGCACCCCTAGTTTTCCAAGAAATCCGTTGTGGCATAATCTGATTGAAGAACATGAGAGGGATTAATGTATTCGAATTTTGCAATGGGTTCCTTGATTTCCTAGCTTAACTGAGCAGCTCTCTGACTTCTGATGATATTTTCCCATTACGATCCTTGATATATCGTTTTAATGATGTCTATAACAAGTGCATAGTCTCCTTCAATGACCAATTTATGGAAACATTTTGTTCTTTCAATTAGAATATGATTTTTAACTGCATTGAATTTTTCCTCATTATTGCTTGCAATACTACAATCTAACACATAGAGTCGAACTACCAATCCCAGGCGATCTCTAAAGAGGCCGCCAAAGCCCACAACTCTAGTATTGCCTTCAGAGGTGCTATCAAAGTTAAGCTTAAGAAAACTCTTTGGGGGACATAATAATCTTGAAGATGATTGGTTGGGGGGATTTTTAATTTAGCATCTGCAGAGATAGATCAAGTACTGACAGTATTCACACTTCCTGAGAAAGAACTTTCTAGTCATCAAGATACCATATTTCCACAAGAATAGTTTCGCAGATGTTTTGGATAATTCTTTCCATATTTTTGTAACTAATTTTTTTTAATCTTTGAATACCCGCTTATGTTGCTCCTTCCATACTACCCACGGTAGAAAACTAAATGAGATGTACCATGCTCTATTTAGGACTAGACTTTTGAATGTTCGTTTCCTCTAATTTTCAATGGTAACCTTGATATGTGAATGACATCAACCCGTATGGCCAAACAGAAGGTCATGATTTTGCCAAAGTTGATTAATAAAGGGGCATGAATTCAATAGGATCTCCATGGTTTCATTTTGGGAGGCACACATGCTACACGAAGAGGGATAGTGAACTCCATGCTTTTGTAATTGGTCCTAGGTGAGGGTGTCCCTACTAATGACAAGCAAAGGAATAACTTTAATTTTGGCCAAAATTTCCCAAACCATAATTTACAGCTGAGGGGGTGGAAATTTTTCTCATGGTCTTATGGTTTCAAATGATAACCTTCTTGTATTGTGAACATTCCTATAGTTTTGTAGCCCCGTCTAAGGATTTCCATTCCTTCGGAGATCGTAATCCTTTTATAATTGAGCTCTTTTTCAAAAGCTTCCTATTGATGCAAGTCTAGTGCATTGGGCCAATTTTCCATTCTTTTCCATTGTCTCCATATGGAACTTTCTCTCGTGTCCTCGAATTGGTTAATTTTCAAATTTTCAAATCCATCGGTAAATAGGAATTTCCTAGAATGGTCTGGGTGACTCAATAACTTATCCCTCTATTGGCATGAGTCCTGTCAAAATAAGGCTTTGTCCCCATCTCTAATCTCCCAAAATATATATGTACATATCATATCCTTGTTTCAATATGCTAGATTCTAGATTGATGAGCCTCTAGGAGTGCCCTGAACCCGGAAAATCCCTTCTGTGGATGAGGGCATATGATATTTTTGTTTTGAAATAACATTCCAAAGTTAATTTCCACCCTAAATACAACGCTACCAATTTTTTTTCTTCTGATTTCTTAATTTATATTATAAGGGTCAAGGAGGCATAGAATCCATGCTATTTTAGGTTTTATTACGAAATTCCAGGAAAGGAGATCCCATTTTTTTTTATTTTTGTGCTCCTTGCCAGAGGAATTAGTTGAAAATATTTTTCATTTCAAAGGATGCATTTTTGGGCACAAAAAGACCCGAATGTTGGTAAATGGGAATCAATTATAGCACCACTTTTAGAAGAAACACCCTACTCAACATGTTGAGGTCTCAAAAAGATGAGTTTTGGAGGTGAGATTGAATGCGATCAAGAAGGGATTTCTAACAGGAAAATCAGAGGGAATTAAAGATGGGGGGAATGTGCAAATATTTATATGGAGAGAATCCAATATGAAAAACCAATATTCTGGCCAAAAAGGATTGAGACAAAACCATGGTATTGAAGAAAAAATATCATTATTTATATGGGTTCCTAAGGCTTGCATAGAGTCTTGTAGAATGGAAACTAGGGATCTGGATTATTTGAGAGTGGCTTGCCAGAAAACCATAATATCTTCTACGAATTGATGAGCAGTCAGGGGAAGGTTATTAACCCACAAGAAAATCACTTTTAAGTGGCCTTCTTGAACCTTCGCTTTGATATATCTCGCTAAACCTTTCGCTGCCAATATAAAAAGGAAAGAGGAGATTAGATCTCCTTGTTTAAGTCCCCTAGAGGCATTAATGGTTTGGGATGGGGAGGAATTGAGGAGGATAGAGAACACAAGAGTGGAAATTAGATAACAAACCCATTGAATCCATCTAGATTCAAAGACAAAAGATTCAAGGATATGTTGTGCGTAGGGCCAACTAAGGTAGTCATAGGCTTTAGAAAGATAAAGTTTAGTCATCATGCCCTTGGATCTGAGACTTTTGAGTTAGTGTATGGCTTCGTGATATGTAATAATTTCATCTAGGATTTGACGACCTTTAATAAACCAATATTTTGTAGGAGATTAAAGAAATAATGATTGGTTTAAGATGATTCACCATGATGGTGGAGAGAATATTATAAATTACATCACATAGAGAAATAGTTGGAAAACCCAAGGGATCTTCAAAATGTTTAGATTTAGAAATTAAAGTTCAAAAGATGGAGTTCAGAGCTAGATATACCTTCCTTGATCTTCTTTATTCTTCCACAACTTCCATAATGTCTTTTCTCAGAATAGGCCAGGCTGCTTGGAAAGCTTTTGTTGTGAAACCATTGGGCCCAAGCACTTTATTTTTTGCTAGAACTTTGACTACCTCTTCTACCTTCTCCACAGTGACAACTAGCATGAGTGTCATGTTCTGGTCTCTACTAACCAATTGGGGAATATGCCTAGTTATGCAGTCAATATATATTGTTTTGTGAAGGATCTAGTCTGACAAGATGTTTTTGAAGTGATCTACCAAAATATTCTCCATGTCTTTATGTTGTACTAGGTGGTTCCTTCTTGGTCTAGTAGCAACAATATTCTATTGTGTTGTCTATGTTGGATCATGGCTTTATGAAAGAAGTAGGTGTTTCTGTCTCCTTCACGTAGCCATTGAACCCTGGAATTTTGTTTCCATAATATCTCCTCTTGCTTTATTCATTCTTCAATCTTAGTTAATAGCCTAACCTCTTCCACCTCCAGGGCTCCTAAGCATCCATGCATTATCATTTGTTCTTGCACCTATTCCATGTGGGCCTACAACTGCTTTTGATATTGCTGGATGTGTCCAAATTCCAGTTTATTCCACTTCTTTGTCTTTTTCTTTAAATATTTTAGTGAAGCTAGAAGGTATGCATGGTATTTCTTCCCTCCTCCAAGCTAGAGGCCCACCAATATTTTACCTTTTCTATAAATTATGGATCACGTAGCCAAAAGGATTCAAACCTAAAGGGCCAGTTATGGTGCCCTTGTTCCATATCTACTTCCAACAGGATCGGCCAGTGGTCGGAACCAAGGAATGGAAGGATCAAGGCTTCATATTAAACATCTCTACTAATCATTTCTTCAGATGCTAAAAAACGATATAGCCAAGAAGCCCCTTAATGTGCTCCTCCTCTCCTTTTATTTAATGTATATATTTGATTTATGGTGGGAATGTCCAAAAGATGTGATATTATTTCATTTTTCTAAAGATCTCCATTTCCGGTTCCTATCTTCTGAAACCACCCTTTTTCTCATGTAATGAGATGATCAAATTAAAATCACCCCCAATCGACCAAATTTTCTTAGTATACATTTGTATCATATTTCCTATGCTCTTGAGCAAAGCTTCATTCTCTCCTCAAATATGAGGGCCATAGGCCGCTGAGATAAAAACCCATTCTCTAGTCCCGATATATCTAAATTTCGTAGAAAGGATACGGGGTAGGCCGACCTAGTAGTCAACAAGTGTCTCTATAGGTTTCTAGACAATGGCAATACCTCCAATACACCCTCTTCCATCAATAGCTACTGCTTCATACTTGGGGCAAATGCATTTAAACATTTTGTTAAGTTTCCCTCCTCATACCTTAGTTTCCTAGAGTAGCACTATCTAAGGCTTCTCCTTTTTAAGGTGTTGTTGTAAATATCTTTGTTTACCTTGGTTGTTGAGGCTTCTCACATTCCAAGAGATTACTATCATTGACGAACTTTATTTAATTGGAGGAATTTCACTGAGTGGTTTGACC
The DNA here is from genome assembly GCA_034641835.2 of Pinus albicaulis. Classification (NCBI taxonomy): domain Eukaryota; kingdom Viridiplantae; phylum Streptophyta; class Pinopsida; order Pinales; family Pinaceae; genus Pinus; species Pinus albicaulis. The sequence goes on along the minus strand of JAXQQM020074009.1, from coordinate 103,940 downwards.
CTTCTAGAATTAGCTAATATCTCTCCCACCATTTTAATTGACTCTTGAAGGTTTTTCCTTCCATTTTTCTTACATCCCTTGCTTTGGCTATTCGGATCGTGAGAACTACCCAATTTCAATCCAACTAGATCCACTAGATCTTGTTATCGTTGACCTTGTTTTTCAATGTATTGTTGGAATGTATCTCGATACAACTTCTTTTGGTCATACGAGATGAATCTGTCATATAGGTTACACCATTCATTCAAAATCCTTTTCAGTACTACGTCCTCCTTGATTAGTTCTTCCTTTGACACATCGATCTCCATTGTTGATAGATTGATATCTAAAAGTTCCGTGTCAACTTTCCCCTTCGGTTTGGAAACCAATTTCAACGGGTCTCGACTGTGATTGAAATATTTAGGGGTTTTTTCCTCCTTAGAACTCCCCCCACTCCTACAAAATTTAGAACACATTCTGACTGGTCTTTTTCTTTTGTGGGTTTGGAACATGTTGTTTTTGTGACTTTACATTCTTCTTCTTATATGAAACTTCCTTGAAACCCTCACTGTTTTCTTGTGATGGAAGTGAATATTCCGAAGGCCGAGGCACTTCTAGATCTCCTTAATTCAGTGAAAAATATTTATACAAATTCACATACTCGTGACATCAATGACAACGAAAAGGAATATGTTCGTAATCCAATGACTGCTACTAGATTTTGCCCTGGTATTCCAGTTCCACAAATTCTAGAAGGGGTTCGGTAATATTCATATAAACATATGCGGATGTAAGAAGTGTGCCCTCACTAATGGTTAGATTCATCTATTTTCATGAATCCTCCAATTGAATTACCGATCCATTCTAGGATTTCAGGATCCCTGAAATCAACTGGTAGGGAGAATAGACGAACCTCTACTAGAGCTATGAGAAATTCCTCACGATATAAACTGTAGCATTCTTCCGAGTACGTAATAAAGAGGTCTTCATTGTAGTAAAGGTATTAACCTTGCCTTGCAAATTAGAAAAAATCACTGTAAAAAAACCTCATGCTCCAAACTTCATATCTATATAACCCTTTGACTGCCATTTTTGTTCAATCCATTTATCACGTCATTTTATGTGGGCCAAATGTTGTTAAACTTGTAGATTAGGGCATGGTCTTTCATGTAACTGCGATAATTTTCCAGTTTGTTGGATGTCATCACAAAATAGGGTTTGTAGGAGCTCTTGGAAGAAACTTCCCTCATGTTCTTGCTTGCCATTGGGATCCTACTACAGGGCTTATTTTAGGGTTGATGCCCTCCTGAGAACCTAATGGAATACTTGTTTTATTGCTGGATTCATGTGTCACTACACTTTGGAATGACGGGATCGCTCCCCCCATTTCGGGACACTCATTTCCCTATCGGATCTGCAGCTTAGGAGGCTACGATGAAAGATAATGATTCAGAGTTTATCAAAAACTTGAATGGCTGTGGAAAACCCTATGAAAGCTCAACATGTACTCTTTTTTTTATGTTCATTAAATTAATTCCAAATAAAATAATGTATAAATAAAAAAATAAAAAAATAAATCAATAAATTATAATTATAATAATTTAATGTTTAAAATGAAAAAGAAAAAATTCACAAATTTATAAAATGTTTAATATAATAAATTAAATATATATATTTTTTTTTACAAACAATTTTTTTAGAGCATGCTATATTAAAAAATATGTCATAAAAAGAAAGAAAAATCATATCCATATTTACTACAATAAAGAGACATACACAAAATGACATTCTTTTCTACTGTAACAACAACAATCTAGTAAAACAAGAGTTTTCCCTTTTTCATTATTTTGCTTACCTTGAGACCTGCAACAATTGAAATGGAGAACTACATCAAAAATTAAAACAAGAGGGACATGTTAAAATGGGCTTTACAAAATGGAGAGTATTATTTATTTATTCTATTCAATTTGAAGTAGTAAGTTTAAGTTACAATTGTATTTTCACTTTTTGTGTTGTTTTCAGTTTTTACTCTTTTTTTTTTTAATAGAGATAATTTCACAATTTTGTCTTTTCAAGGAAATTATAAATTATTTTTTTCTACTTTTTCCATTCTTCTAATTTATTTATAAATAATTTTTCTATAAATAAAAGCATCATTTTTGTTTCTTACATATTTTTTATATTTATTTTTCCAAAACCTTTATTATATTATTCTTCTCTATTTCCCATCTTCCACAATGAAAATGTGTGTGTAGTGACTTACTGCAATCACTTTTAACATTGTTTCATCTAGGTCATCAATTATTTAAAACTCTAGCCATATTTTAAGAGAGATGGGCATTAATATAGTGATCATTTGGTGACCATTTTCGAAGATTCTTTCCTTGCTTTGTAAATCAGAAAAAATCACTGTAAAAAACCTCATGCTCCAAACTTCAGATCTATATGACCCTTTGAGTGCCATTTCTGTTCAGTCGATTTATGAGGTCCTTTTATGCGGGTCAAATGTCTGTAAAATTGCAGATTACTGCATGGTCTTTCATGTAACTATGATAATTTTCCAGTTTGTTGTGACATCACAAACCGGGGATTCTAGGAGTTCTAGGAAGGCACCTCCCTTGTATAGGGCTTGTGTTAGGGCCTATGCCCTCTTGAGAACTTAATGGAATACTTGTTTTACTGTTGGATTCATGTGTCACTACACTTCGGTAGGAGGGGAGGGGATCTCTCCCCCCATTCTGGGGCACTCATTTCCCTATCAGATCCACAACTTGGGAGGTTGCGATGAAAGAGAATGATTCAGAGTTTATCAGAAACTTGAGCGGCTGTGCAAAACCCTAGGAAAGGTGAACCTGTACTTTTTTTTTTTATGCTCATTAAATTAATTCCAAATAAAATAATGTATAATTTAAAATAAAAAAATTTAATTATAATTATAATAATTTAAAATAAAATAAAATTTCTTTAATTTTCATTATTAATTAGTTAAATTTGGTTAGTTTGAGATATAAAATGATACAAATGTTTTAATATCTATAATTTTTTTGAAACATTTAATTTATATAATGAATAATTAACTTAAAATTTTAAAAATTGTATTTAGATTTAAATATACATATAAACCAATTAATATAATTTTGGTACATATTAACTACGAAACGAAATAAAATAAAATATATTATAAATATCTCAAAGAAAATCTTAGCAAAAAGCATAAGCATGGGAATGACACGTTTATCCCATTATTGTTTTTTATTGATATAACAAAAAGTGACCAACTGAATTCTACAATGAACTTCTTAGAAAAATATAAATAGTTGTACTAAAAAAAACATGACTACTGCTTTTTATTATACAAGGTTTATAATATGTTATATAAGTTGGGAGCTAGTCCGATAGTATTGCGTAAGGTATAACTCAACGTAAGCAGCTACATCATTTGTTCTATCAGTAATTTTATGGTGAACTTTTAGAAAAATATAAATAATTCTATTAAAATGTGTCAAAAGAATTTTTTTAAGTATAAAATGCTTAAAATACATTATTTAAATTGTAAGCTTGCTCGACAGTATTGCAGCATATGTAATTTACTGCGTGGATACCTGGGATGGTGAGAGCTCCAACTTCCCAACATGTAAACCAATTTTTTAAATCATAGAATATCGTGGATATTTCTGGCTGAAGTTTCTTGGATGACTTCACAAGCTAAAGTAATATTTGGTGCAGTGAGAGCACGCTCATACATTAAAAAAGCATTATCTCGCTGGATATTTCCGTTTGAAGTTTCTTGAAAGACTTCATAAACTACATTAATATTTTGGTGCGTTCCGAGAAGATGTTTTTCTTTACAATGGATGATATGCAAGTTGTCAATGGGCTGGCCCCAGCTTATAGTGCCCGGTAGATACCCAGATGGCAATTGTCTAAATCCAACTTACAGCGAATAACATAGCCCCAGTTGGCAATGGCCTAGATTCATCTGAGAGTGCAGAGCACTAACGCAACTTACCATGCAGAGCGGATAACAAACTTGAAATTGGTCAATGGAAATGATGGAAGTTTTATTCACAACCAAACTAGCGAATTTTAAAATGTATTAAAATTATGATAGAGTTCCACTTTAGGGGATTGATTATGGTCAATCATGCAGTACACAATGTGATCAATTGCTGACAAGGATGGCACTCAGCGCCACCTTCATATTTTGAAGAAACCGCCCACAAGATATGCGGGAGGAAGACGGTATGAAGTCGGATTTGACATCTCTTCTCTTCCCTATAAATTGAGAGCACCCTGCAACCCATTGCATCGTAATAATTACTCCGAGTTTTCATTTTCATTTGTATCCGAGTTTTCATTATAATTACTCCGACTGCAACCTGCTGTCATGGCTTCTACACGCGGTTCGTCTATTTTATATCTTGTGATCTTATATCTTGTGATCTTAGCACTGGCTGTTTCGGTAAGATGCCACTTGCATTTAACTGTTAATTTTCTTCTCTGAAGCAAATGTTGTCCCGTGATACTTATTTTCACATCTGGTAGTTGGATATTTCGTTCAATATATCTGATTGACATTGAATATGAACTCAGCTGATTAATGTATCTGCAGATGTATGCCGAAGCTATTGATATTGGAGTTTCAACATCAGTTGGGGTGATTATATCTCTACCTCTATTTGAGTTTTATTTCATGGGCATAATTCATTCATAGATGTAATTAGGAGACCCGGCTTTACACATATTCAAGTAATCACACTTGTCTCCTTCCTTTTCCCGATTGCAGCTGCAAACACATGCAATGAATAGGAGGCTTCTGCAGACAATAGGTAAATTCTCCGAAAGGAACACATGATATTGTATTTTCTATAGATGCTGAACCAACTGCTTTAATTGTTTATTGTGAATTCGAAGCTTAAGACATGAATTTATTGTTATTGCTGCTAATGCTGCTTCACATTTTCTTGCCTATATTGTTGATGATTTAAGTTCTTCTTGTGGATTCACGACTTGTGTTGTTAGGTTATTTGTTGTTTGTATTGCTTCTGTTACTATGGTGGTTTTTCTGTTACTATGGTGGTTGCTTTCAACACCTCTTGTGAACTCGAACGCTCGTTTTAGGCATTTGTTATTTCAGCTGTTATTGCGTTGTACATTCTCTTGTGAAGTGAAGTCTCATCATAGGAATTTGTGGTTCTGACTTTTACTTGTGAATCGCAAGCCCATATCTGTTTTTATGGTTTGTTTCCTGCTTTAGTTTTTTTTGAATGAATTCAATGCTGATCCTTGGCATCGGAATTAACTGTTTCATGAATTGGTCAGCGCAGATTGTAACGCAGCCTGCGGAGAACGATGCAAGGAAGCATCACGCCAGAACGTATGTTTAAGAGCTTGTGGTACATGCTGTGCCAAATGCAAGTGTGTTCCTCCTGGCACATATGGAAACCAGGATCTCTGCTCATGTTATGCCAGCCTCAAGACACATGACAACAAACCTAAGTGCCCTTGAGTATGCTATATCCAGTATTATTGTTTTGAAGTTGTAAGGACTTCAGACATATATGGTTATTAGTTTTTACCGTAGGCACTGGATTCTCAGGAAGCTTATTATCAGTGCGTTTATGGTTCTATAAAAATATTGAATGAATAACCGCTTAAGAATGTTGGTTGAGTTACTACAAATTCCGCCAATGAAGTGAAAGCTTATAGCTGGAAAGATATATTGTGTTGTTAACATCGTTAATGTCATAATAAATTTGTATTGTGAAAAACAATGTTGGTTAAATGTTATTGGAAGAGAATTCCTTGATATGTATAATCACGTGTAAAATTCCTACACACTTTATTATTTTGTGGAAAATCTATGTTTCTACACTTTTTATTATTTTGTGGACAATCTATATGTTCCATGGTTGGAGAGAATTCAGAATGTTTATTTCTTTGAGAATGAAATTTTGGACAGAATTTACTTCACACTAATCAGGACAATGATTCACTCCAAAGAATTTATTTCACATTAATCATAACAATCTTCTATAACAAATAAACTTCACTAATGTTCCTACACTCTTTATTATTTTGTGGACAATCTATATGTTGGATGGTTAGAGAGAGTTCATAATGTTTATTGCTTTGAGAATGACACTTTGGAAGGAATTTACTTCACACTAATCATTACAATGATTCACTCCAAAGAATTTATTTCACATTAATCATAACAATTTCTATAACAAACAAACTTCACTAATGTTCTTACACTCTTTATTATTTTTTGGACAATCTATATGTTCGATGGTTGGAGAGAGTTCAGAATGCTTATTGCTTTGAGAATAACACTTTGGAAGGAATTTACTTCACACTAATCATTACAATGATTCACTCCAAATAATTAATTTCACATTAATCATAACAATCTTCTATAACAAACAAACTTCAGATTAAAAAATCAAGTTAAAAAATATATCAATTTGTTAACTAATATAACCAAAGATGTCTTAAAACGAACAATTAAATTAATATTATGAAAAAATAAAATAAAAAAATATGTACATTATTATAATATTCCAAAATAATAGAAATGAAAAAGAAATAATTCACAATTTTATAAAATGTTTAATATAATAAATTAAATATTAATTTTTGTTTACAAATAACAATTTTTATAGTATGCTATATTAAAAAATATGTTATAAAAAGAAAAAAAACTTATACAATCTGATTTTTATAGAGATATACAAAAAATCACATCCATATTTACTACAATAAAGAGACATACACAAAATGACATTCTTTTCTACTATAACAACAACAATCTAGTAAAACTAGAGTTTTCCTTTTTTCATTATTTTTCTTTCCTTGAGACCTGCAACAATTGAAATGGAGAACTACACCAAAGATTAAAACGAGAGGGGCAAGTTAAATTGGGCTTTACAAAATGGAGAGTACTATTTATTTTTCTATTCAATTTTAAGTAGTAAGTTTAAGTTACAATTGTATTTTCAATTTTTGTGTTATGTTTTTATTTTCTACTCTTTTTTCTAATAGAGATCATTTCACCATTTTGACTTTTCAAGACAATTATAAATTATTTTTTCTACTTTTTCCATTCTTTTAATTTATTTATAAATAATTTTTCAATAAATAAAAGCATCATTTTTGTTTCTTACATATTTTTCTATTTATTTTTCCAAAACCTTTATTATATTATTCTTCCCTATTTCCCATATTCCACAATGAAAGTGTCTTTGTAATCACTTACTGCAATCACTTTTAACATTGTTTCATCTAGGTCATCAATTATTTAAAACTCTAGCCATATTTTAAGAGATATGGGCATTAATATAGTGATCATTTGGTGAAATTTTAGACATCCAATATAAAATTTACCTATGTATGAGTAGGGTATAGATCTCACATATATACCTCACTCATTTTTCAATTTGATTTGAAAATATTAAGTGAAAATTTTGCAATTTTGAATTTATATGAGTAATCTTTATTGCATAGAAAATTATGAGGACTTAGAGACATTATGTACTTAAAATAAGAGCACATCATTTGCTTTCGAGATAATGCCTCAATTATTATGCTTACTTAGTTTGGATTGGGTTGTTGAGGAAGTTGAGAGATTTTCTCAACTTCTCTCTCTAAGATTAGAATTAGCTTCATCTATATGTACGTATGCAATCTGGTGTGAACAACAATTCAATTATCAATTTTATGTTGTTTCTGTGCAAAGAGTGTTTTTCAATTTGGTATCAGAGCGTTTTATCCTTTCTGCACTACGCCAGGCCATACACTGGGTTTGCACCTATTACTTGCTCCGCGGTAGCAAAACCAGAAGGTGAAGAGGACGTTGAACACTGCAATATTGTTGTGGGCACCGTTGTTGGTGAGTATTGAAGAAGAACACAGTGTTGGAGGAGGTTTGAGCAGCGTAGGCTGTTGGAGCTGGCTCTGAACATAGGTTCTGCAGTGAAAGCCTTTGGACGCGGAACGTACGTTCTTTGAGTGGCAACGTGGGTTGTTGTGAGTGAACAACCTGAGCATTGCTAGGAAACGATTATGTGTTTTCTTTTTGATAAGATTCAAGCTAACGCCATATAAAACAGGAGAGGATAGATTCCCCTCGTTATTTTTCAGATTCAAGTGATCCAAATCGCTTCAACGGGGATCAGCATTCCAGTGTATGGTGGAGAATATTCTCTCATTGACTAAGAGTGGCACTGTTGTAAGGCAACGCACAACTATCTATAAGGTACTTTAAGAGTTAGTGGAAAGAGCCCACGCACACCCACATATTTAGCACATGCACTCAGAAGCGTTGAGTGTACTTTTCGAATTTTTATTAAGTTTAAATTGCAATTTGTTTTAGACTTTCAAAGTGCTAAATTTAGCGTTTCTCTTCAACATGGAGCAGCCTATTGTATTAGAAAATTTTAATGGCTTTAATTTCTACACTTGGAAGGTAAAAGTTCAGCTGCAAATGATGAGTAGAAATTTATGGAATATTGTAGAAGGCTCAGAAAAAGCACCTACAGATGCTCAACAGTTAATTGCATGGGAAAAAAGAGAGGAAAGAGCCAAGTCTATTCTTGGACTATCACTTGCAGATTCCCAGCTACATCTTATTGACTTAAAGAAATCTTCTGCAGCAATATGGGAAGAAATGAATAAGGTATTTGGGGCAAAAGCTGTTAATGCAAAATTTTTCTTAAAGTTACAATTGTTTAAACTTCAAATGGATAGTGAGACATCATTGTCAACACACATAAATGAGTTAAGAGCTTTGATGAGACAATTGTCAGAAATTAATTCTAAAGTAGATGATGATGATGCAAAGGCAATTTTATTAAATAGCTTGTCTTCAAAATATGATAATGTCATATTTACTCTAAGTCAAATGCCACATCAATCACTTGATGAAATGATAGCAGCTCTTATGGCAGAAGAAAAGAGGATAGGTGGCACAGAGGCTAGTTCACATAATGAACTTGCACTATACTCCAAGGGAAGGGTGAATAAAAATAAGACTGAATGTTTCTATTGTCATAAATATGGACATACAACATTCAATTGCAAAATTCGGGCTCGAGATCTTTTGAATGGAAAATTGAAAAAATCAGCCTATGCAACATTTTCAGACGATTCACCCGATGCAATATTTGAAGATTCTTCAAGTGAGGATGAAACTCCTGATCCATCTCTTAAAATTTTCTAAAGCATGTTTTGTAAAGTGATTTGCAAGTGTGTGGAATATAGTGTGGAGTTTAAGCTTATATTTATTGCTATGAGATTTGTGTAGTGCAGAACCAATTATTGAACAAATTAGCATTATTTAAATTAGTCGTTCTCGACGTTCTTCGGTGCCGAGAGAACAATTGGCTAATTTGATTATGTGAATTTGTTATACGCTGATGGGTCTTGTTGTGCTTTGGGCTTCAAGAGCATCAGTTACAGGTTATACAATGAGATCCTTGTGTGTAAAGGTCACTTTGTAGGATTGATCGCTGATCATATTATGTACCTAGAATATTTTCCTATAGACTGTTGAAATTTATTCTTCGGGGTTATTTCACAGATGGAAATATTTCCATAGGATAGTTTAGTGTCGAGGCTCTTCTTCGGGGGTGTCAAGAATCTTTGATCTTACAAATTCAGCATTGATGGTCAGAAACAAATGTATTTTAAATGGGTTGAATGGTAGCTCGAAAATGGTGGAGAAAAGAGCGTTGTCTATGAGATCTCAGAGTGGGTACAAATGTTAATGAAGACTAGGGCAGACAAATGTTTGTATTAAATTAGTGTGTTCTCCATTTCTGTAATGTAGGCATTAAGGGGGGGTGTTTGAGATAATGCCTCAATTATTATGCTTACTTAGTTTGGATTGGGTTGTTGAGGAAGTTGAGAGATTCTCTCAACTTCTCTCTCTAAGATTAGAATTAGCTTCATCTATATGTACGTATGTAATCTGGTGTGGACAGTAATTCAATTATCATTTTTATGTTATTCCTATGCAAAGAGTGTTTTCAATTTGATATAAGAGTGTTTTCAATCATCACATCCTATTGGATAAATTTCTATTTAGCATTGCCCATGATTCACGAAGATCATAAATTACTTGAAAGTGAAGTCATACATTGACCATTTCAATTATTCTTTAAGTTTTTTCTCTATAATTATCTCATTTGACCATCCTTTCAATATTACTAGGGTACTATTCTTTCCATAATATGACCTCTTTAAATCTTTTACATATTAGTACATCACCCACATGGGATCTTCATGAGAAGTAGTTCATATTAGTATAAAAAATATCATTTAAAGTCACTATAAGAAACTATGTAGATCAAATTCAATGTAGGAATATGCATTTGAAATATAAAACATACATTTTGGATGAAAATATTTCAAAGCCCTTTTAAAAAAAATGAGAAAAGGATGATCGAAGTGCTATTTCGTAGGTAGAAACACATCCATGTGGTGATAGATGTACAATGATTTTTTGAGTAAAAGAAAATTATGTTGCTTCTCTAAATTTTCCTATATGCTCATATTTACAAATAAATTACTTATAAAACTATCTATTTTTATAAAATGAGAATACTCACTTTTAATATGAATTTAATTTATAAATTAAATTAAAATTGCATGAAAAAAGTAACATAAGAAAGGAACATTGATTCAATATCATAACTTCATTGAAATATATTCCCAGTGACATGAAGTTTTCCAAGTTGTTACTTGAGAAAAAGAGGGACTTCAACTTGAAACCTTTGATAAATAAAATATTTGTCAACCAAGTTAGGTACTAATCAGCAGATAACAAATTAATTAAAGTGGGAGGTTTTGAAGTGTGTACTTATAGCTATAATCATTGAGCTTGCATGTGAAAAGGATGTGAGTCAAAAATAAAAATTGATGGGGTTAAATTTTGGTTAGCTTATCTAGAAAATGAAAAAATTATCTCTATTTCTAGGTTGTTGAGATTCCATAAAACATACAATTAATATACTATACGAAACAGAGAACAATTTTTTGGTTTTTTCTCTCGATTTTTTGATTTTGTATATAACACATAAAAATAACACATGTATACAAAAGTACTAGGAAAATGTGAATAAAAATAAAAAACTAAAATCTCAATCCTATAAAAAATTTAAAAAGAACATTTATAGGCTATAACTCTACATATAACAAATAAGATTCTATTTTGGGAAAAAAGAACATTTTAAAGTAAAATGAAAAACATTCGGAATTGAAAGTATCACTTGAAGTGCAATGGAATAGTATACTTAAAAAACAATCTATATAATTACCAGAGTTTAGAAATGTAGGAGTAGAAGTTTGAGATATAGATCAACCAAGGGACAACTCTTCAAATGGGACTTCATACCATGCTCATAAAAATTGAGTAAAATTTGAGTATTTCATACCGCACAAACACTCCCATGCTCATAAAAATTGAGTATTTCACACTCCTCAAACACCTTAAGTAACCACTAAAAAAACCATATCAAGGATCATACTACTAGTACTTATACATGATTAAAACCCTCCATGAGTCAAATAGTTCATAGCCCAAGGCAACATGGCTACAAGGAAATTTATTAATGCAAAAGAAAAAAAAATTACATAAGAGAGCTTTTAACAACAATGCATACTAAAGAAACAAAGTAATAAACACACTTTTATCTAAACGTGGACTTGACCAAGTTGATCTTAAATAACTCTCATGTATCTAAATATCCTAATTTTTGAAATAATAACTTATTTGTAAATATGTTATTTTGAGCAATAAATGTATTGTGAGATCTATAGAGTGATTAATGAAATATTTGTACAGTTATTTTTGTGAAATAATTTATAAAAATAATTAAGAAATTATAAACAATGGCATGCCTCTCCTCGTGTATAAATATATGTTATCCATAATGAAATTTTATGAGCACATATGTATAACTCTTAAATTATTTTTCTCTATCATTTTGTGAACATATATGCATTACTCCTAAATTATTTTCCTCTCTCATTTGTTTGTTATTGGTGTTTTCTCTTCCTTGCATAGGTGCATTACTCCGAAATTATTTGTTTTTTTTGTTTGTTATTAGTGTTTTCTTTTCTTTGGTATTATAGCAATTCTCTAGAACCAAGGATTAGAGAGTTTGTGAGATCTGTGAAAACATGTGCCTGAGGTTGTTTTTGGAGCTGCTTGCACTGATCTTTTAGCCTATGAGCATTGGACACCACGTTGGAGGTAAAGTAGAGCTTTTTTTTCTTCTTTGGTGCTGTGTGTGGAACCGCAAACGATCAGGAGTCATCTGGAGTAGGAACTGAGTTTAATGCATAGAGCTTTCCTACAATGCATATGAGACCCGCATGTGAATGACTGTGTGCAATATTTGACCGTGAGAAAGATCTTCGTGTGTAGCCTTGCCTGGAGACTAGTGAGACTTGTGCAATGTGGGTAACAGTTTAGCGATGTTAAAGTCAACCTGTAGTTCATTTGGTATCGAATGCTTTGACCCCGTGTATTCATTTGGTTCATTTGCCTTTTTTATTCATCAGTTGACCATGCTTGTCGAATGAATATTAATTGGATTTGGATTTGGTTTGACGTACAATCTACGAACACGTTAATTCTTTCTCGTGAAATTTTAAAATTAAAAGTTTGTTGTGTAGTTAGTGTGATTTTTTTGAAAGTTTTTACAGTTGGGTTTTTTCCTTCTAATTTCTCTAAATTCCTTTTTTAGTGGATATCAAATTAAAAAAAAAAAAACTTAAAGGGTATGCATACTGCTTTTAATCCCTTGCTTTTTAGTGGATATCAAATTTAAAAAAAAAAACTTAAATGGTATGCATACTGCTTTTTAATCCCTTAAATAATACACATGAAGTCCAAAAATAGATTAAAGCTTCACGTGTATTTTTGAAATACATGCTTTACATCAAACCCATTCCATTAATAATTATGGAATGAGAGAGAATTACTGGGGAAGAGACTCGAGAACTAGAGGAAAAAAAAAAATTCAAGGGCACTCTTTAAAGAGAGAATTATTTGGGAATAGACTTAAGAGAGAACTAGAGAAAAAAAATTTCAAGAGCACTCTTTAAAGAGAGGAAATTTTTAAATGAATTTTAATTTTTAATTTTTAATTTTTTATATTGTTAAAATGTGAGAATTGTTTTTATTAAGATATATTATTTATTTTCTTACAAGTGGTGTAAAAAAAAAGTTTTTTTATCTTTTCTCTAAGAGATATTATACTCATTTAGAAAATATATTGAGTTTTGTTTCAGCTTTGATAGAATTAAACTTTTTAACTCTTGTATGTACTCAAGCATTAATAAAAATGATATTTTGTGGTGGTAGTTGTGTCCTATTTATTTATTGGGGACATTAGATTTTGTCCCGTGTTCTTTTTATTTTTGATGAAGTTTTGTGCATCGAATATAAAAGTACTCATTTATGAGTAGGGTAAAGATCTGACATATATATATCACTCATTTCTCAATTTGATTTGAAAATATTTAAGTAAAAAATTAAGAATATTGAATTTATATGAGTAATATTTATTGCATGGAAATCAGGAGGACTTAGAGACATTATATAATTCTTAAAATAGGAGCACATCACATGCTATTGGAATAATTGATATCTAGCATTGCTCATGATTCACGAAGATCATCAATTACTTGAAGGTGAAGCCATACATTGACTCTATCAATTATTCCTTAATTTTTTTCTATATAATTACCTCATTTTACCGTCCTTTGAACATTAGTGGGGTATTTCTCTTTTTCCAAGGTGACCTGGTACAATCCTTTACATCTTAGTACATCACCCACATGGGATCTTCATGATAAGTAGTTCAACTAGTACAAAAAAATATCAATTTGAGTGTCTATAATAAACTATGTAGACAATATGCATTTTAAATATGAAACATGCATTCTTGATGGAAAACTTTCATTCATTGCTTAAAATAATCACACTCAAAACATATTTCAGATATAAACTTTATGCCATTTTAAAAAAAAGCTAAAAGGATGATGGAAGTGCTATGTTGTAGGTAGAAACTCATCCATTGCTAATAGATGTACAATGATTTTTTGAGTAATAGAAAATAATGTTTCTACTCTAGATTTACCTATATTCTCACCTTTACAAATAAATTACTTATAAATCTATCTACTTTTATCGAATGAGCATACTCACTTTTAATATGAAGTTACTCTATGAAATAAATTAAAATTACATGAAAAAAAGTAACATAAAAAAATTAACTTTAAGGTTGTTTTGTTGTGATTCAATTTGATAACTTGATTGAAATACATTCCCAATTACATGAATTTTTCAAAACTCTAACTTGAGAAAAAGGGGGACTTCATCTTGAATATGACTAATTTCCTGAATTTCATAATGTAACACCCTCCTCCCACATCTTTCCAAGCAATTGGGCAACCGGGGTAGATGTGTGATGAGAGGCTACTATGCTCTGATTCAACTCCCCATGTACAGTTAAGGAAGTGGAACCGAAACAACAAAACCAATCTAACCTTCTACACATCCTACAAAATCTCCAGGATCTAACCCACCGTTCCAGCTGACAAACCCGTGAGGGAACTCAACAATTCAAGGAATTAAAGCTCGAGTCGCTCCCTTGCCAAAACCTCCATGCGGCTCAAAGCCCAAGTCGCTCCCATGAGCCTGCCTGAGTGTGACTATAGCTTTTTTATTCAAGTGTTATGCTAGCGGTTACAATATTTAAGGCTAAATTTGAGGGCTAGGACCTAGTCACTTGCCAAAACCTCATGGAATTTTCAGAAATCAAAATAACATGGTGAAAATGATACTAATGAAAATTCCTTAACAAAGACCTGATTGAACCCTTACTAGCCATGACAAGCATTTCTTCAAATATGTAAGAAATATCCATTGTGTAGGTCATAATAAAATATCTAATCGTAGGGGCCTTATACTTATCCGAGAATCACTATGATGGATTGATGCATTATCACATTAGTTGCATTATCATCTATTATGTCATATTTTTTTTCATTCATTTAAAAATCAAAACATGATGAGAACCATACATTTTCACTGTCATTAAACATATTCATAACCAACATTTAAACAATAGAAATAATGAGGATACAACAACCTTAAATTCCGCATATGAATCAATACATTTACACAAAAATACCAAGGGAATGAACTCTGATTAGTGAATGCAAAATCCAACCCGGTATGGGACTACCATGTTCAACTAGACCATAGATTGGTTGAGAAGAATATCTCTTCAGTGATTCACCCTCGTGCCATATTCCAAGCATGGAGACAATGATTCCACTCCCCATGTACAGTTAAGGAAGTGGAACTGAAACAACACAACCAATCCAACCTTCTACACATCCTACAAACTCTTGACGATCTAACCAACCCTTCCAGCTGACGAACCCCTAAGAGAACTCAACAATTCAAGGAATTAAAGCTCGAGTGGCTCCCTTGCCAAAACCTTCATGCGGCTCAGAGCTCGTGTCGTTCCCATGAGCCTGCCTAAGTGTGAAAATAGACTTTTTATTCAAGTGTTATGCTAGCGATTACGATATTTAAGGCTAAATTTGAGGGCTAAGACCTACTCACTTCCAAAAACTTCATGGAGTTTTCATAAATCAAAATAACATGGAGACAATGATACCAATGCAAATTCTTGAACAAATACTTATTTGAACCCTTACTAGCGATGACAAGAATTTTGTCAAACATGTTAGAAATATGCATTGTGTAGGTCATAATAAACGATCTAATCATAGGGGCTTTATACTTATCCAAGAATCGCTAAGAAGTATTTATGCATTATCGCATTAGCTGCATTATCATTTATTAGTTCATATATTCCTTTCTCATTCATTTAAAAATCAAAACATGATGAGAACTATTCATTTTCACTGTCATTAAACATATTCATAACCAAAATTTAAACAATAGAGATAATGAGGATATAACAACCTTAAATGCCACATATGAATCAATACATTTACACATAAAATACCAAGGGAATTAACTCTGATTAGTGAATTCAAAATCAAACTCAGTATGGGACTACCACGTTCAACTAGACCATAGATTGGTTGAGAAGAATATCTCTTCAGTCATTCACCCTCGTGTCATATTCCAAGCATGAGAGGGGGAATTAGAAAGGAAATAATCAACCAGCTATTTTTGAGGCTAAACTAGCTCACCCTCATCAATAGAACCATGTTTTACCGCAATTCTTACTAGATCACTAGGCCATAAATAAGCATGGATGCCAACTGATTTCTCCACCTATGCCTTGAGGATTTTTCCTATCTCTTCGCCTTTAGGATTTACCATAATCCACAATCAGATGTGGTGAATCCATCAAGATAGCCTGCTGAGAGGCAGAATAAAAAACTGAGATGGAGATCTTCTCAAAGTAACTGACGAGATGACCCCCTTAACGCCACTCTTTCAACACAAAATTGCACCATATCCAAATTTATAAATTTCTCCTTGAATGGAGGTCGTAGAGATGCAGAGAAAAGAATAAGTTAAATATGATCAATTCTCATCCAAAATTTAGCCTTGATTTCCCTTTCTAGTAGCACAAATTGCACCATATTGGCAATAAATTCCTAAATAATTATTTTGAGAAAATCCATGATAATACTAAGTGGTAAATGATTCAAGGCCTCAGATAGAGGGATGAAATTATCGAAGTAGGTGAACCTAAATACAATGGCAGTGCATGACAATAATTCTCAGTGAGTGCACATCGAGGATGGGTGGCGATCCTTCATTAAACTTGTCCATGCCAAATTCAGTAGGATTCCAAGGGAGGTAAGAATGAAAAAGGGAGAGGGAAGAGGTTTCATGGGGAGAGGGGAAGGGATCAAAATTGATTCTAAGGGGATCCATAATCCAATGGTGTGTGGGCTAAAGAGACTATTTTTCAAATGGAGTCATAAATAAATTAAGGAATAGGTTACAAATGCTTAGAGCTATTTATTTCTAGCATGGTTTCTCCCAAGAAGAATTATATATTAGCTTGCAGATTATATTCCTCTTTATTAGATATGATAATGTGATATAACTTCATGGAGTGAAAAAAACATCTCATTTTCTTATCCTTTGTAACACAAAATCCAAGGAAGTTGGGTTGTTCTCATTTTTAAGGAATTGTATAGTAAGCAACGAGTCCCCTAAAGTAGTGATATATTTAACCCCTTTTTTATTGGCTATGCTTACTCCTTCGAGTAGACCATACATTTCTTAGTGGTTTTTGGATTTTCTCCCTAGACCGCACGTGAATTTACTTATGTTTTTCCCTCGGGACTCATTAAAATGTCCTTCCTACCACCACTTTAATTTTAATAGAAATATTATTTATAATTAGATTAAAATTCTAAAAATTGCATTTCAATTAAAATATAAAATAATATTTTTTGTAAGTTTGGAAGTACCTTTATATTCATTCATTCATAAGAAACATGTTACAGTCATATAATATATTTAATGGCCTCAACCTTCCAAAGGAAACTAGGTTTGTTGGCCACTGAACAACATTAAAGGCCATCCAAAACATTATTAGTTTAAGTATGTCCATCTGAGACTTGAAGGCCATAAAGTATGTTAACCATCTACAATTCAAACTACTAATGTAAATGATATCCGACCAGATCATCAGTAGAAAAACAAAAATATTAACAAGTCATCCCAGTAGTTAATCATCAAGTGAATATACTAGAGCATGGTATTTTCACTTTACTGTGGAATTTCACATTGATGCAAACCCTGAAGCTGATGCTCGATTCGGCCAAGGAAAATGTTGTATTGATGGCGATGTAGTTGTATGGATTGAATTTCCTTTTGAATATCTTTGAGACTCATCTCAGCCTTAGAATGACCCTAAAATTCTAGCGTAATAGTTATGGCTCTCACCATAGTAGATTTTATAAGCCAATAGAGATGGATTGATTGTTTAAATAGGGTAATCCAGCCTCAGGTATGTCGAGGGTCAGAAACCAATGATGTCTAGTGCTCAACAGGGAGCTTTGGTGCTGCTTTTAAATTTAATTCTATCTCCAATTAAGAAATCATGGTTTTCACCTGTTCCGAGGTCCCAACACTATATGCATGTAGAGTGTTTTGCATGTTCTCGACATCATATTTCCTTCAACTTTGACATTGCAGTTTGCTGGAAAATGCCCTATGTGCTTTACCTTTGTCACTTGGCTTGTTGCTATCATTGCTTCCATGCCCTTACTTTCCATCTCCAGAGGCTACCTTCACAATTCTAACTTTTGTTAGACCACCCAATAACTACAAATCCACTCTAACCCCGATAGGATGTAAAACCCACATTGTAGGAGCCAAATGGGTTGACAGTTTAGGTGGACTTGAAATGATAATACAGACAAATAGGTTGTTAAATCTTCCCCGTTGGACACATAAAATTGTTATGGACACCTTTTTTCTTTTAACCATGCACTTGTTCCATGATTCGTTCGTTCGCATTTCTGAAAACCAAAGTTTTTCCATATTACTAGGCAGTGCCTTAGAATAGGCTACAAACCCATAAAGTTCCTGCACATAGGGTTTACCAAATTGATCCATTTCGAAACCTAGAACCACTATACTACCCCTAACTTGCCGAAACCACAAAAACCAAAGATGAAATAGTTCACATACAAGATATGTAGGAAGAATATTTATGAAAGACCATAAATTATAATACATTCCCATTTGAGCAAGAAAATAGTCATAGAAAACATAAATTGCCACCGAAAATGCAAAAAAATCTAAATTAATCAACAACCCAATTTTCTAGTGTAGTAATGTCCTCAAACCATTCAAATCTTTAAACATTCTCTCACATGGAGCCTCCATCTCATTAACCAAAGAATCTTGAGAAAAATACTAGAATCCGCCATTTTCCTTCTCACTATGAAAGTATCCTGCACTATTTCTCTTTTGCTCAAGTACCCCAGTCCAATGTGAAGTTTTTACCACCTTTAGGAGAAACCAAGAATAAAGCCCAAAAAGTTCTTGCATGTGAAGGAATTGTATGGGCCACCCACTTTCCTTGTCCCTTATGTTTTTATTCATGACTTCAATCCCCATATGAATCATCACCATCCTCGCATCCCAAGGAGACTGATTGGGATTCATATCCCAGTCCAGGATCACATGCAAGGGCTCTAATATTTCTTCATGAGGCTCATAGTCCTCAGTTACATCTAGGTAATTTCCAGGGTAACTGCATCCATAATTTTCCAAGAAATTTGTTGCGGCATTACATGATCAATGAACATGAGAGGGAATAATGTATTTGAGTTTTGAAATGAAGTCATTTATTTCCTAGATTAACCGAGAATCTCTCCAACTTATGTTGATATTTTCCCATTCTGATCCTTGATGTAGCTTTTTAATGATGTCTATAACAAGTGGATAGTCTCCTTCAACCACCAATTTATGGAAATGTTCCCTTCTTTCAATAAGAATACGATGTCTAACTGCATTTAATTCTGCCTCATTATTGCTCTCAATACTACAATCTGATGCATAGAGTCACACTACCCATCCCACGTGATCTCTAAAGAGGCCATGAAAGCCCGCAACTCCAGTGTTGCCTTTAGAGGCACCATCAAAGTTAAGCTTAAGAAAACTCTCTGGGAGACATAATAATCTTGAAGATGATTAGCTGGGGTAGATTTTTAATTTCCATGAATGTGACGCTAGCATCGGCAGAGAGAGATTAAGCATTTCCAATATTCACGCTTCCTCAAGAAGAACTTTATAGTCATTCGGATACGATTTTCCACAAGAATAATTTCGAAAATGTTTTGGATAATTTTTTCCATATTTTTGTCACTATTTTTTTTTAATCTTTGAATACCTACTTATGTCTTTCCTTACATACCGCCCAGAGTAGAAAACCAAGTAATATGTACCATTCTCTATTAGGACTGGACTTTTTAACTTTCCTTTCCTCTAATTTTCAATGGTAACCTTGATACTTGAATAACCTCAATCCATATAGCCAAAGAGAAGGTCAAGATTCTGCCAAAGTTGATTAATAAAGGGGCATGAATTCAATAGCATTTCCATGGTTTCATTCTGGGTGGTGCACATGCTACACGGAGATGGACCGTGAACTCCACGCTTTTGTAATTGGTCCCAGGTGAGGGCATTCCTATTACTGACAAGACAAAGAAAGAACGTGAATTTTGGCCAAAATTGCCCAAACAATAATTTACACCAGAGGGGGTGGAAATATTTCTCATGGTCTTCTGCTTTCTCCTGTTAACCTTCTTGTATTGTGAACATTCCTATAGTTTTGTAGCCCCATCTAAGGATTTCCATTCCTTCATAGATCGTAATCCTTATATAATTGAGCTCTTTCTTGAAATCTTCCTATCGATACAAGTCTAGTGCATTGGGCCAATTTTCCATCCTTTTCCATTGTCTCCATATGGAACTTTCTCATGTGTCCCAAAACTGGTTAACTCTCAAATTTGCAGATCGATTGGTAAATAGGAATTTCTTAGAATGGTATTGGAATGAGTATTTCCAGAATAAGACTTTTCCCCCATCTCTGATCTCCCAAAAATATGTACCTACATAGCATATCCTTGTTTCAAATTGCTAGATTCCAGATTGATGAGCCTCTAGGAGTTCCCCGAACCCACAAGCTCCCTTCTGTGGATGAGGGCATATGATATTTTTGTTTCAAAATAATATTCCAAGGTTAATTTCCACCCTGAATACAATGCCACCAATTTTTTTCTCCCATTTCTTCATTTAAAGTATAGGGGTCAAGGAGGCCTAGAATTCATGCCATTTTAGGTTTGATTAGGAAATTCCAAGAAAGAAGATCCCATTTTTTTAATTTTTGTGCTCCTTGTGAGAGGAATTTCTTGAAAATATTTGTCAACTCAAAGGATGCAATTTTGGGCACCGCAAGTCTCAATTTTTTTTCAATGGGAATCGATTTTAGCACCACTTTTAGAAAAACCACCGTACTCAACATTTTGAGGTCTCAAAAATATGAGTTTTTGAGGTGAGATTGAATGTGATCAAGAAGGGATTTCAAACAGGAAACTCTGAGGGAATTAAAGATAAGGGGAATGCACACATATTAAATGGAAGGAATCTAATACAAAAAACCAATATTCTGGACAAAAAATATAGAGATGGAACCAAGGTATTGAAGAAAAAGATATCTCACTTACATTATCTAACTGGGATCATGAGGCTTGCATAGAATCTTGTAGAATGGACACTAGGAAAGTGGATTCTTTGAGAGTCGCTTAGCAGAAAAGCATAATATCTTCCATGAATTGATGAGGAGTCATGGGAAGCTCATTAGCCCACAATAAAATCAATTTGAAGTGGCCTTCTTGAACCTTCGCTTTAATATATCTCCCCAAACCTTCCACTGCCAATATAAAAACGAAATGGGAGATCATATCTGCTTGTCTAAGTTCCCTCGAGGCATTAATGGTTTGGAAAGGGGAGCCATTGAGAAGGATAGAGAACACAAGGGTGTAAATTAGAGAAGAAATCCATTGAATCCATCTAGACTCAAAGCTAAAAGCTTCAAGTATATGTTGTAGGTAGGGCAAACTTTGGCAGTCATAGGCTTTAGAAACATAAATTTTAGTCATCATGCACTTGGATGTGAGACTTTTGAGTTAGTGTATGGCTTCCTGAGACATAATAATTCCATTTAGGATTTTATGACCTTTAACAAAACCAATCTGTTCTCAGGAGATTAAAGCGGACATGATTGGTTTAAGATGTTTCACCATGATGGTGGAGATAATTTTATAAATTACATCAGAGAGAAATAATTCAAAAAACCTAGGGATATTCATAATTTTTATATTTATAAATTAAATTTTAAAAGATGGAGTTGAAATTTGGATGTACCCTCCTTCATCTTCTTTATTCTTCAATGACTTCCAGAATGTCTTTTCTCATGATAGGCTAGGCTTCCTGGAAAATTTTTGTTGTGAAACCATCGTGTCTGAGCACTTTATTTTTCCCCAGACCTTCAACTACCTCTTCTACCTCCTCCACGGTGACAACTCGCATGAGTGTCATGGTCTGGTCTCTTCTAACGAATTGGGGAATATTCCTAGTTATGCAGTCAATATATCCAGTTCTATGAAGGATCGGGTCTGACAGGATGTTTTTAAAGTGATCTACCAGAAGGTTCTCCATGTCTTTATATTGTACTAGCTAGTTCCCTTCTGGTTCTAGCAACAACAATATTCTATTTTGTTGTCTATGTTGGTCCACGACTTTATGAAAGAAGCAGGTTTTTCTCTCTCCTTCACATAGCCATTCAACCCTGGACTTTTGTTGCCATAATATCTTCTCTTGCTTTCTTCATTCTTCAATCTTAGTTAATAGCCTACCCTCTTTCACTACCAGGGCTCCCGAGCATCGATGCGTTATCATTTGTTGTTGTGCCTATTTCATATAGGCCTACAACTTCTTTTGATCTTGTTGGATGTGTCCAAATTCTAGTTTATTCCACTTATTTATCTTCTGCTTTAAATATTTCAGTGAATCTGGAAGGTATGCATGGTATTTCTTCCCTCCTCTGAACAAGAGGTCCACCAATCCTTTACCTTCTCTAGAAATGATGGATCTCATAGCCAGAAGGATTCAAACCTGAAGGGCTAGTCACAGTGCCTTTGTTTCATGTCTACTTCCGACCGGATTGACCAATGGTCAGAACCAAGAAATGGAAGGATTAAGGCTTCTTATTAAACATCTCTACTAATCAGTTCTTCAGATGCTAGAAAACCATATAGCCGAGAATCCACTTGATGTGCTCCTACTCTCCTTTTATTTAATGTATATATTCGATCAATGGTGGGAATGTCCAAAGGGTGTCGATATGCTTGCATTTTTCTAAAGAGCTCCATTTCTGGTTCCTATCTTTTGATACCACCCTTTTTCTCATGTAACGAGGTGATCAAATTAAAATCAACCCCAATCGACAAAGTTTCTTAGTATACATTTGTCTCATATTTCCTCTGTTCTTAAAGAAAGCTTCATTCTCTCCTAGAATATGAGGGCTATAGACCGCTAAGATAAAAACCCATTCTGTAGTCCTGATATATCTAAATTTCCCAGAAAGGATACAGGCAGGCCAAACCAGTAGTGAACGAGTGTCTCTATAGGGTTCTAGACAATGGAAATACCTCTAGTACACCCTCTTGCATCAATATCTACTTCTTCGTACTTAGGGCGAATGCATTTAAGAACTTCGTCAAGTTTCTCTCCTCATACCTTAGTTTCTTAGAGTAGCACTATCTGAGGCTTCTCCTTTTTAAGGGGTCCTTCTAAATATCTATGTTTACCTTTGTTGTTGAGGCTTCTCACATTCCAAGAGATTAATATCATTTGGGAACTTTATTTAATTGGTGGAATATCACTGAGAGCGGTATGACCCTTTGAAAATTAGCTAATAGCTCTCCCACCATTTGATTAAATATTGAATTTTTTTCCTTCCCTTTTTCTTACCTCCTTTTCTTTGTCTATTCGAATCATGAGAACTACCTAGTATAGTGGATCCACTAGATCTCGTTGTCGTTGACATTGTTTTTCCATATATTGTTGGAATGTATCTCAATACAACTTCTTCTAGTCCTCTGAGGTGAATCTTCCATCTAGGTTACATGATTCATTCAAAATCCTTTTCAGTACTGCATTCTCCGTGCATATTTCCTCCTTTGACGCATCGATCTCCATTTCTAACAGATCGATCGATTGTTCCTCCTCCTCTTTATCTAAAATTTCCTTCTGAGCTTTGCTCTTTGGTTTGGAAACCAATTTCAGTGGGTCTCGATGGTGATTGAAATATTTAGATGATTTTTCCTTCTTGGAAACACCCCCCCCCCCCCCTCCTCCCCTGGTCCTACAAAATTTAGAACAGATTCTGACTGGTATTTTTCTTTTGTGGGATGGGAACTTGTTATTTTTTTACTTTACATTCTTCTTCTTATATGAAACTTCCTTGAAACCCTCACTGCTGTCTTGTGATGGAGTTGGTTTTTGCAAAAGTTCTGGCACTTCCAGATCTCCATTCAGTGGACAAAATTTATACAAATTCCCATACTCGTGGCATCAACAACAATGAAAAGGAATATGGTCATAATCCAATGACTGCTACCATATTTCGTCCTAATATTCCAGATCTACTGATTCTAGAAGGGGTTCGTTAATATTTATATAAATAGATGCGGATATAAGAAGTGTACCTTCATGGGCTGGTAGATTCATCTATTTTCATGAATCATCCAACTGAATTTTCGATCCATTCTTGGATTTCAGGATCCCAGAAATAAACTGGTAGGGCGAATAGACGAACCCATATTGGAGCAGTGAGAAATTACTTTTGATCTAAACTGTAGCATTCTTCCTAGTACGTCATAAAGAGGTCTTCATTGTAGTAAACGTATGGACCATTTTCAAAGATTCTTTCCTTGCCTTGCAAATTAGAAAAAATCACTTTAAAAAACCTCGTGATCTAAACTTCAGATCTATATGACCCTTTGACTGCCATTTTCGTTCAATCCATTTATCAGGTCCTTTTATGTGCGCCAACTATCGATTAAATTGTTGATTAGGGCATGGCCTTTCATGTAACTGCGATAACTTTCTAGTTTGTTGGATGGCATCACAAACCAGGGTTTCTAGGAGCTCTTGGAAGGCACTTTGCTCATATTCTTGATTGGCATTGGGATCCTAGTACAGGGCTTGTGTTAGGGTTAGTGCCCTCTTGAGAACCTAATGGAACACTTGTTCTACTACTGGATTCATGTGTCACTACACGTCGGTAGGAGGGGATCACTCCCCCCATTTCGGGGCACTCATTTTGCTATCAAATCCATGACTTGGGAGGCTGCGATGACAGAGAATGTTTCAGAGTTTATCAGAAACTTGAGCGGTCGTGCAAAACCCTAGGAATTCTCAACATGTACTCTCTTTTTTATGTTCATTAAATTTATTCCAAATAAAATAATGTATAATTTAAAATAAAAAATAAAAATAAAAAAATTAATTATAATTATAATAATTTAAAATAAAATTACATTTCTTAAATTTTCATTATTTATTATTTAAATTTTGTTAATTTAAGATATAAGATGATACATAGGTTTTAATATCTATAAATTTTTTGAAACATTTAATTTATATAATTAATAATTAGATTAAAATTTTAAAAATTGTAATTAGATTTAAATATACGTATAAATTAAATGTTAGATCATTTGGAGAATAGTGGGAGATACAGGAAACCTATTAAAAATAACTTAAAAAAGATCTCAAGAGCTGTCAATGATGCTATTAAATCAAGTAGCTCGGTGAGCTCCTTGAGTAAGAAGTTGATTGAGAGCAATCCTCTTACTCCAAGAATCTATGGTCTTCCTAAAATCCATAAGGATGGTGCCCCCCTTCGACCCATTGTTAATACCATTGGTGGTCCGACTTACCTTCTCACCAAGTATTTAGCCCATAAGCTCAAGGCTCTCGTAGGTTGTATAGACTCATATGTTAAAGATTCTTCTTCTTTCATTAATGAGTTGAAGAACATTAGAATGGATCCTGGGGGCAGGATTGTCAGTTTTGATGTTGTTTCTCTTTACACCAATATCCCCATCAATGAGGCTATTGATCTCATTAATCGCATTACTAATGCTGATACGACCCATTTAGTCGGGATCTGCTTAACCTCCACTTTTTTCAGTTTTGAAGGCGAATTATATGAGCAAACATGTAGTGTTGCCATGGGTTCTCCCCTATCCCCAATTGTTGCTAATCTGTTTATGGAGAACTTTGAATATAAGGCTCTTTCCTCAACTCTTTTCCAACCAAAGCTTTAGAAAAGTTTTCTAAATGATACTTGTGTCGTGTGGCCACATGGCAAAGAAAAGTTAGATCTTTTTTTTTTTCTGTCATCTTAATGATCAATCGTGCTCCATAAAATTCACCATGGAATATGAGGTGGATGAAAACATTCCCTTCCTTGATGTTATTATCTCTAGAAAGGATGATGGTTCTTTCTCCCATCAAGTTTTTCCAAAGAAAGCTCATACTGAGCAATACCTTCACACTAGTTCCCACCATTTCACTGCTCAAAAATTAGGTGTCCTAAACCCCTTAGCCACAAGGGCATTGAGGATCTCTGATGAGTCTCACCTTGAGGGGGAAAAGTCCCATCTGTTAAGTGTCTTTTGTAAAATTGGGTATACTAGGTCGCAAGGCCTTAAAGCTTTCTTTAAAGCAAAAAAAGGTCCTCTAACTAAAAAGAATAAAAGCCCTAGTCAATGGTCCCGCAGTGTGTGTCTTCTGTTCATTCAGGGAACCACTGATAAAATTGGTAGGGTCCTTAGGAAGCATAGGGTGTCATCATCTTTCAAGCCCCTTAACATGATTCGCAGCTCTCTCAAATTGGTTAAAGACCTGATTGACCCTAGGGATGGGAAATGTGTCTACATAATTCCTTGTTCCTATGGGACACTTTACATTGGTGAAACTGGTCGGTCTATAAATCAAAGGATTTGTGAGCATGCTGCTGACATTAAACATGGAAGATCCTGCTCATCTGCCCTAGCTGAGAATGCAGAAAAGACTAACCATCATATTTGCATCAAACAGGCGAAGGTCATTGCTAGGATCGACCATTTCCATCATTGAAAATTAAGAGAGGTCTTAGAAATCGAAAAAAAGACTCGTTAATCTCAATAGAGATGATGGTTGGAACATCAGCAGGTGTTGGATACCTACCTTATGTTCTTGATTGCCTTTTATTTCCGCCCTGCCTATTGTTTCTTTATTTATTTATTTATTTAAATCTTAATTAGTTTTTTTTTTTTTTTCACCGGAATTTAATAAAAATAAAATTGATAGTTAAATAATTAATCAACTAAATAAGAAATATATATATATATATATATATATATATATATATATATATATTAAATAATTAATTAATAAATCTCTTAATCTACTAATTAATTGAATAAATAAATCAAATAGTTTAATAATAGAATGGAACTAGCCGTTATTAATTAATTAAAAAACATAATATATAATTAAAAATTAATAAATAAATTTTAAAAAGTCAAACTAGCTATTTTCCTAATGACTAGTTTAACTATCTCTACATCTAATTGCTTTGTAAAAGCCAAATTTTTTTTACAATTTTATATGGATCACAAAAACAGAGATTCTAAAAACATATAAAACTAATTAATATAATTTTAATACAAAGTAATTATATATATATTATAAATATCTCAAACATAATCTTAGCCAAAAGCATAAGCTTTGCAATGAAACACGTTTATCCCATGATTTTTTTTTTTTATTGATATAACAAAAAGTAACAAACTGAATCCTACAATGAACTTTTTAGAAAAATATAAATAATTCTACTTAAAAAAACATGAATACTGCCTTTTATTATACAAGGTTTATAATATGTTATATAAGTTTGGAGCAACATCATTTGTTCTATCAGTAATTTAACGTAAGCAGCTAGATCATTTGTTCTATCAGTAATTTTATGATGAACTTTTACAAAAATATAAATAATTCTTTAAAATGTGTCAATAGAATTTTTTATTATAAAATGCTTAAAATACATAATTTAAATTGTAAGCTTGCTCGACAGTATTGCAGCATATGTAATTTACTCCGTGGATACCTGGGATGGTGAGAGCTCCAACTTCCCAACATGTAAGCCAATTTTTTATATCATAGAATATCCTGGATATTTCTGGCTGAAGTTTCTTGGATGACTTCACAAACTAAGTTAATATTTTGGTGCAGTCAGAGCACGCTCATACATTAAGAAAACATTATCTCGCTGGATATTTCCTTTTGAAGTTTCTTGGAAGACTTCATAAACTACATTAATATTTTGGTGCGTTCATAGAAGATGTTTTTCCTTACAGTGAATTATATGCAAGTTGTCAATGGGCTGGCCCCAGCTTACAGTGCCCGGTAGATACCCAGATGGCAATTGTCTAAATCCAACTAACAGCGAATAACATAGCCCCAGTTGGCAATGGCTTAGATTCATCTGAGAGTGCAGAGCACTAACGCAACTTACCATGCATAGCGGATAACAAACTTGAAATTGGTGAATGGAAATGATGGAAGTTGTATTCACGTTTGCCCAAACGTGTTGGGATTTGTAGGCACAACCCAACTAGCGAATTTTAAAATGTATTAAAATTATGATAGAGTTCCACTTTACTGCACTTTAGGGGATTGATTGGATGGCACTCACCACCACATTGTATGCAGTACACATTGTGATCAATTGCTGACAAGGATGGCACTCACCGCCACCTTCATATATTGATGAAAGCGGCCACAAGATGTACGGGAGGAAGACGGTAGAGTGGTAATTTATATCCGAGTTTTCATTTTCATTTGTATTTGAGTTTCATTATAGCTACGCAGACTGTAACCTCCTCTCATGGCTTCTACACGCGGTTTGTCTGTTTTATATCTTCTGATGATATTACTGGCTGTTCCGGTAAGAAACCACTTTCATTTACCTGCTTTCGAATATAACTCTTTCTTCCTTAATAGAGTTTATTTTCTTCTCTGAATCGAATGTTGTCCTGTAATACTTTTTCATATCTGATACTTGGAGTTAAATATATCTGATTGGCTTTGAAGATAAACTTAGCTGATTAATGTATCTGCAGATGTATGCCGACGCTTTTGATATTGGAGTTTCAACAGCAGTTGGGGTGATTATATCTCCACCTCTATATATCATTCATTGATGTAGCTGATTATATCTCCACCTCTATATATCATTCATTGATGTAGTTGATTATATCATTCATTTAACTAATGACACTTGTCTCCCTCCTTTTCCCGATTCCAGCCGCAAACACATGCAATGAATAGGAGGCTTCTGCAGACGATAGGTAAATGCTGCGATAGGCACACATGATATTAATTTCCTATAGTTGTTGAATCAACAGCTTTAATTGTTTCTTGTGAATTCGAAGCTTAGCTTAGGCATCAACATTTTCTTACCTATGTTATTGATTATTTAAGTTTTTCCTGTGGATTAACGACTTGTCTTGTTAGGTTATTCGCTGTTTAAATTGCTTCTATTACTAACGACTTGTCTTGTTAGGTTATTTTCTGTTTATATTGCTTTTATTACTAAGGTGGTTGTTCGAATTCAATGCTCATAGCCATTGCTTATCTTTGATAGCTTCTGTAATTGTTGCTTCGGTTGTTTTCAACTCCTCTTGTGGACTCGAAAGCTCGTTTTAGGAATTCGTTATTTCAGCTTTCGTATCATTAGGTTGTAGAAGTGAAGTCAAGGCTCATCTTAGGAATTTGTGGTTCTGACTTTTACCTGTGAATCGTAAGCCCATACCTGCTGTTATGGTTTGTCTCCTGCTTTAGTTTTTTTTTTGGATGAATTCAATGCTTGGCATCGGCATTAACTGTTTCTTGAATTGGTCAGCGCAGATTGTAATGCAGCCTGCGGAGAACGATGCAAGGAAGCATCACGCCAGAACGTATGTTTAAGATCTTGTTGTACATGCTGTGCCAAATGCAAGTGTGTTCCTCCTGGTACATATGGAAGCCAGGATCTCTGCCCATGTTATGCCAGCCTCAAGACACATGACAACAAACCTAAGTGCCCTTGAGTATGCTATATCCAGTACTATTGTTTTGAAGTTGTAAGGACTTCAGACATATATGGTTATTATTTTTTAGCATAGGCACTGGATTCTGAGAGAGCTTATTATCAGTTTGTTTATGGTTGTAAGAAAATATTTAATGAATAACCGTTTAACAATGTTGGTTGGGTTACTACAAGTTCAGCAAAAGAAGCCAAGGCTTATAGCTGGAAAGATATATTGTGTTGTTAACATCGTTAATGTCTTAATAAATTTGTATTGTGAAAAACAATGTTGATTAAATGTTATTGGAAGAGAATTCCTTGATATGTATAATCACTTGTAAAATTCTTACACTTTATTATTATGTGGAAAATCTATATGCAAAATTCCTACACTTTATTATTTTGTGGAAAATCTATATGTTCCTACAGTCTTTATTATTTTGTGGACAATCTATATGTTTGATGGTTGGAGAGAGTTCAGAATGTTTATTGCTCTGAGAATGACACTTTGGAAGGAATTTACTTCACACTAATCATGATAACGATTCACTCCAAAAAATTTATTTCACATTAATCATAACAATCTTCTATAACAAACAAACTTCAAATTAAAAAAACCAGGTTTAAAACATATATTCATTTGTTAAGTAATATAATAAAAGTTGTCTTAAACTGAATAATTAAATTGATATTATGAAAAAATAAAATAATAAAATAGAAAATAAGTATGTACATGATTATAATATTCCAAAATAATAGAAATGAAAAAGAAAAAATTCACAAATTTATAAAATATTTAATATAATAAATTAAATGTTTACAAATATATTTTTTTAATTTTTTTTTATACAATCTAATTTTTATAGAGATATACAAGAAATTGCATCTATATTTACTACAATAAAGAGACATACACAAAATGACATCCTTTTCTACTGTAACAACAATAATCTAGTAAAACCAGAGTTTTCTTTTTTTAATTATTCTACTTGCCTTGAGACCTACAAAAATTGAAATGGAAAACTACACCAAAGATTAAAACAAGAGAGCCACGGTAAATTGGGCTTACATATTCAGTTTACAAAATCAAGAGTATGGTTTATCTAGTGTGTTCAATTTTAAGTAGTAAGTTTAAGTTACAATTTATTTTTTCTACTTTTTTTATTCTTTTAATTTATTTATAAATAAATTTTCAATAAATAAAAGGATCATTTTTCTTTCTTACATATTTTTTCTATTTATTTTTCCAAAACATTTATTATATTATTCTTTTCTATTTCCGGCCATCTTCCACAATGAAAAGGCTTGTGTAGTGACTTACTTCGATCAATGTTAACATTGTTTCATTTAGGTCATCAATTATTTAAAAGTATAGCCATAATTTAAGAGAGATGGGCATTAATATAGAGATTATTTGGTGAAATTTTAGATATCCAATATAAAATTTATCTATCTATGAGTAGGATATAGAACTCACATATATACCTCACTCATTTTTCAATTTGATTTGTGATGAGCATCCAGCTCAGAGGAGGCACATGGTTAGCTGTCTCGTTAATTAACACATGTTTATGGACAGGTTATTGTACCTGTGTTTCTTTTGTTTATTTTTGTTTAATTTATAGTTTGACAGTTGGACAATGAAAAGAGGACTAGGAATGTCAAATATTTTCCTGTAGTTAATTAGAAGTTTGTTTTCTCTTAAACAAAAATAAGAAACTGTCAAGGTAGTTAGGAAAATTTCGGTTGACAGTTCAACTGAAAAACCCAGAACTGTTTTATGTTTACAGGTATTTAAATGGAGGAAAAATCTTAGATAGGGGTTCGAGATTTCCTTCAAAGAAAAGAAGAATAGAAACAAGATTGAATTAGAAAAGAAACCATCTGTAATCTAATATCTTTTCAGCAAAGTTATTGAATTCGAATTGATATCAGTGTAACGAGACCTTACTCTCTTTTTCATATTTTTTTATGAAATGCACATTAATTTGGAATAAGCACAAAACTAAATGAAAGGATTTTGAAACTACGACCAAATAGAGTAGCATGCACAGGGTGAAGATCGCTTGTTATTAAAGCCAGTGGCAAGACCATAACGAACAGGACTATCGACTTACACAGCGGAAACAAATAACAAAGCAACCACAGGCCGGAATAGGTAAATTTCCATCACAAATAATTAACATTAATTACGAAGTGAAGTGTTCTCATATTCATAGAAAATAGTTCGTCAAAGTCTTGTATTATCCACAGACAGAGTGAAACAGAGTCTCAAATAACAGACTGGAGGAGGGTTTGTAACCGAACCCTCATAAATACAACCAAAAAGAACAGTCCGCCAAGCATTCCCCATTTTTACATAAAATTCCAGAGTGAAACCCTAACAGCCAACCGACATTTAGCAAACAGAAACTATAAGACTTCATCTATTGAAAGCATAGGGCAACGTTGACCCTACCCTTGGGGTTTCGACGATTCCAGGGGGGTCGCCAGACGAAGTTAACACCGAAAGAGACACGCAACAAAACAAGAGCTTCTGTTAGAACGGCGGGGAAGTCGAGGGTCGAGATTGACAAACCCGGAAAAAGAAAGCGGCGGACAAGAGATTGAGGGAAACTTCTTGAAAAGGTTGAAAACGAGTAGGAATAACTTTACGAGGTTTGGACCAACAACTTTGCTCACGGAAGAAAACAAAAACGGTCGGGGCCCCCCAACGAAGGTCACGAAGTGTCGGCATGGAGAGAGGAAAATAAACGTGACCGTTGATTGAGCGTAAACCGGCCACGGGAGTGGTAACCCAACTTTTTGGAACACAAAGATCGTGCAAAAGAACAAGTTAAGAAGAACAAGTTAACAGTTGAATGTGCAAGAGTGTAACAAACGTAGAGAAGCAAAGTAAAAACAAAGAAAAGAGCCGACAGTAAACCATTACCCCCATTCGGCAATGAGTTGCATTGCGAAGTTGCAGGTAGAGCAAAAGATGAAACAACAAAGTCTCACAACGAGACTTCAATGGAGTTTTTACCTGGAGGATGGATTAATTCCGTTGTTCACGCAAATGTGCCAAGGCATAACAGTCGGACCAATGTAGTGTCACCGGTTTTGCAGAAACCATAAGACAAACCCTCCCCTCCGTTTCGAAAGCGGAAATAACCAAATATAGCTGAAGGCATTGCAAAACACAAGGAGACTGGCACAAGGTTCAGAGTGAGCGTAGTTAATACAACAGATCCACGATAGGATTTGAATTTATTGCCACGACAGTCGAGACACCTCCAGGTACCGTAACCCATTGTTATCCATTTATGGCGTTACGTTCAAATTAATTTGATTGCTCAGTTGTTAAATGAGCTAGCGGGTCGGTGAATCTCACATGTAATTTTTATTCATATTTGATTATAAACGAACTGTGTATTGCCACGTGTAAGAAGGGCTCGGGGCCATCAATTTGAAAATATTTAAGTGAAAAATTAACAATTTTGAATCTATACGAGTAATCTTTATTGGATAGAAAATTTTGAGGACTTAGAGGCATTATCTATTTCTTAAAATAGGAGCACATCATATCCTATTTGATAAATTTCTATTTTGCATTGCCCATGATTCATGAAGATCATAAATTACTTGAATACCAAGTCATACATGTACTATTTCAATTATTCCTTAAGTTTTTTCTTTATAATTACCTCATTTTTCCATCCTTTCAATATTACTGGGGTACTATTCTTTCCCTAATGTGACCTCTTAAAATCCTTTACATGTTAGTACATCACCCACACGAGATCTTCATGAGAAGTAGTTCATAATAGTATAAAAAATATCATTTTAAGTCACTATAAGAAACTATGTAGGTCAAATTCAATGTAGGAATATGCATTTGAAATATAAAACATACATTTTAGATCAAAGTGCTATTTTTCCTGTAGAAACTCATCCATGTGGTGATAGATTTACAATGAATTTTTCAGTAAAAGAAAATTATGTTGTTTCTCTAAATTTTCTTATATGCTCATCTTTAAAAATAAATTACTTATAAAGATATCTATTTTTATTAAATGAGAATAATCACTTTTTATATGAATTTAATGTATAAATTAAACTAAAATTGCATGGAAAAAATAACATAAAAAAGGAACATTAAGGTTGTTTTGCTGTGATTCAATTTGATAACTTGATTGAAATACATTCCCAATGACATGAAATTTTCGAAGCTCTAACTTGAGAAAAAGGGGGACTTCAACTTGAAACCTTTGATAAATAAAATATCTCTCAACCAACTTAAGTACTAATTAGCAGATAACAAATTAGTTAAAGTGGGAGGTTTTGAAGTTTGTACTTATAGCTAAAATCATTGAGCTTGCATGTGAAAAGGATGTGAGTCAAAATTAAAGAATAATGGTGTTAAATTTTGGTTAGCTTATCTAGAAATGAAAAAAATATCTCTATTTCTAGGTTGTTGAGATTGCATAAAACATACAATTAATATACTATACTAAATAGAGAACAACTTTTTGGATTTTTCTCTTTATTTTTTAATATTGCATATAACCCATAAAAATAACACATTACTAGGAAAATGAGAATGAAAATAAAAAACTAAAATTTCAACTCTATAATTTTTTTTAAAAAGAACATTTATAGCCTATAACTCTAGATATAACAAATAAGGTTCTATTTTGGGAAAACAAAAGAAGCATTTAAAAGTAAAATGAAAAACATTTCTAATTGAAACTGTCACTTCAAATGAAATGGAATAGTATACTTTCCCAAGCCCAGAAATGTAGGAGTAGAAGTTTAAGATATAGATCAATGAGGGGAAAACACTTCAAATAAGACTTGATACCATGCTCATAAAAATTGAGTAAAATTTGAGTATTTCACACTGCAAAAACACTCCCATGCTCATAAAAATTGAGTATTTCACACTCCTCAAACACCTTAAGTAACCACTCAAAAAGCCATATCAAGGATCATAGTGCTAGTACTTATACATGATTAAAACCCTCCATGAGTGAAATAGTTCATAGCCCAAGGCAACATGGCTACAAGGAAATATATTAATGCAAAATAAAAAAAATTACCCAAGAGAGTCTAACTACAGTGCATGCTAAAGAAACAAACTAATAAACATACTTTTATCTAAACTTGGACTTGACCAAGTTGATCTTAAATAACTCTCATGTATCTAAATATCCTAATTTTTGAAATAATGAATCATTTGTAAATATGTTATTTTGAGTAATAGATGTATTGTGAGATCTATGGAGTGATTAATCAAATATGTACTTTTATCTAAACTTGGACTTGACCAAGTTGATCTTAAATAACTCTCATGTATCTAAATATCCTAATTTTTGAAATAATGAATCATTTGTAAATATGTTATTTTGAGTAATAGATGTATTGTGAGATCTATGGAGTGATTAATCAAATATTTATGAAGTTATTTTTGTGAAATAATTTGTAAAAATAATTGAGAAATTATAAAAGATGACATGCTTATATATGTTATCCATAATAAAATTTTGTGAGCATATATACATTACTCTTAAATTATTTTTCTTTATCATTTGTTTTTTATTTATTTTTTTATTAGTGTACGTGGGAACCACTTCGCAGTCGGTAATCGGCGATCAGTGATCGGTGGATCAAATAACTTGGTGTAGCGAAATACAACAAATGTGATTGAGCGATTGCGATTGAGCGCTAATTGCATCGGCAGAAAACAATAAGCAGAATGGCTTGAACAATATGACTTACGATATTGCGATTGCGATTGCACCAATCTCATTGCGACTTTTCATCGGCGGTATAACATATGCAGTGGAACACTTTTGGAACATGCAATTGCGATTTGTGATTGCAATGACATCATAAACTCACAATCGGCGGAACATTGAAATGGCGGAAACATATGCTTTGTCCCTTTGCGATTTTGCGATTGTGATTGTGGTGGGACCACATCAGATCGCATCACAATTCGTCTCATCAACAAGACACTTACCACTTTAGAAACTTGGTGATTACGATTCAGAAAGACTAGTGGGGACCACAACGACTTGTCCCATTCAAAACATAAAGAAAATGACTTGGCCGTGTACTAAGATGAAAAACTCTATTTTCTTTCAAAAATACTGAAAGGGATTTTAAGCCCGAATTGACTGTGCATCAATGTAGAAACTAGCTCTACATCGAAAACATGACAACTAAAATCGAAAGTGGTTGTATGCATACAGTGAATTGCTCATGTACTACTTTGCCTACGGATGTACCAATCTGCAGTTGAAAGTAACATTTCAACACTCCCCCTTAATTTCAATTGTTGGGTTATCAGTCATACCCAAGCATTTCCTTAAAATTTCAAAACTCTTATGCCCCAATGGTTTTGTCAATATGTCTACAAACAGCTCCTGACTTCTACAATGCTATAAAACAATTTCTCCATTGTTCACTAATTCTCTGATGTAGTGAAACTTTGTATCAATGTGTTTCGTTATCTTGTGAAACACAAAATTCTTTGATAATGCAATAACTGAGCTATTGTCACAATATATCACTATTCCCTTTTCTTGCTCTTGGCATAAAATTCTCAAAGTCCTCCTCATCTAAACTGTTTAACAAGCTGCTGCTGTAGCTACCACATACTCTGCCTCTACTATAGACAACGCTACAATAGGTTTTTTCTTAGAAGCCCATGAAATGGCTCCTGAACCCATATGAAAAACATAACCGGATGTGCTTTTCCGATCATCTACACTTCCAGCCCAATCACTATCAGTGTATGCAATTAAATCTTAATTTTCTAAAGCAGTATATAAAATACCAAACCTTTTAGTTCCTTTAACATACCTCAGAATTCTCTTTGCTGCTTGCCAATGTGCTTATTTTGGCCTCTCCATGAATCTGGAAATCAAACTCACAACATGGATTATATCAGACCTAGTTGCAGTCAAATACATGAGGCTGCCAACTATGCTCTTGTACAAACTTGGATCAAAATCCTTACTATTTTCCTCTTTGCTGAGTTTTAAACCCATCACTGTGGGAGTTATTACTGCTTTGCAATCCTGCATGTTAAATCTCTCCAACACTTCATTAACATACTTTTCTTGAGAATTTTTTTTTTTATTCTCATCCTACTTTACTTCTATTCCTAAGAAGTATTTCAGCAAACCCATATCTATCATTTCAAAATCATCTTTCATGACCTTTTTATAATTTTCAACAAGGTGATCATCATTACCTATAAATATCACATCATCAACATATAACACAACAATTAGCATTTTACCATCTTTTTCTTTAATGTATAGGGTGGGTTTTCCCTCACATTTTTCAAATCCATTTTCCAGTACATAGGAATCTATCCTACTATACCATGCTCTTGGTGTTTGCTTTATCCCATAAAGAGCTTTCTTCAATCTGCACACTTTGTGTTCTTGGCCTTTCCTCTCATAGCCGAGAGGTTGTTGAACATATACCTCTTCCATTAACACTCCATTTAGGAATGTTGACTTCACATCCATTTGGTAAACTTTCGACTTGTTTTGTGCTACTATGGACAACACTGCCCACACGGTTACCATTCTTGCAACCGATGCAAAAGTTTCCTCATAGTCTCTCCCATGCTACTGCTTATACCCTTTGACAACAAGTCTGGTCTTGTGTCTTTCAATTTTACCTTCTACATGCATTACTCTTGGTCTTGTAGACCCATTTAATTCTAATAACTTCTTTACCTTTTGGGAGTTCAACTAAATCCCATGTCTTATTTCCTTATATGGCATTAATGTCTTCATCCATAGCTTCTATCCATTTCCTATCTTTAATAGCTTCCTCAAAATGAATAGGATCATGAACATGAAAATACAAAGAAAACAAAGAGTTCATACCTTCATTTGCTGCCTCTTGGTCATAAATCTCATTTAAATTTCTGAACTTTGTTCCTCTTTCATTTGGTGTATGAGTGCTTGAAGTAGCACTCAAATCTCCTCCTTATGGTGTGCTTGGAGAAGCACTTTCATTTATCCTCAAGGTTGTTCCTTGTTGTCCTTGTGTTGGTGTTGCATTTGAGGGATGTATCTCAGCCATTTTTTCATCATCTTCATCATGAGACAAACAGTTTTTAACATTCATTGTTTTCTTTATTCTTCCATCCCAAGCTTCCTCTTCAATAAAGTTAACATCTATGATCACAATAAACTTCTTGGTGGATGGGTTATACAACTTGTAAGCTTTAGATTCCTCACTGTATCCAATAGAAATACATTTCTCCCCCTTGCTATCCAACTTCTTCCTTAACTGATCTAGAATGTGTGCATAAGCCACACGACCAAAAAATTTCATGTGTGTGACACCTTGCTTTGTCCCACTTCACGCTTCTTCCGGAACTTTGTTCATGACTGCTTTTGTAGGGCATCTATTCAAGATATATGCTGCACAATGTATAGATTCAACCCAATAATCATTTGGCAAGTGTTTTTCCTTTAGCATACTCCTTACCATATCCATGATTGTTCTATTCTTTCTTTCAGCAACTCCATTTTGCTGCGGAGTGTGCCTTGCTGTAAATTGCTTATGAATCCCATTTTCAGTGCAAAAACGCAGAAATTATTTAGATATATATTCACCTCCTCTATCATTCCTTAGGACTTTGATCTACAGCCCATTTTGGTTCTCCACAAGTGCTTTGAAATTACAAAATCTTTCAAACACTTCACTTTTGTTTTTAAAAAAATAAACCCAAGCTTTTCTAGTAAAATCAACAATAAAAGTTAACATATAGTGGTTGCTAGCAAGTGATGGAGTTTTCATTGGTCCACATAAATATGAGTGGACAATTTCTAAGGGTGCCTTTGCCCTTATGCTTTTCCTGGATGAAAAACTTTCTCTATGTTGTTTCCCCAAGATACAACCTTCATAAAGGTTGTCTGGCTGCTCAATCAATGGAAAACCTCTTACCATTCCTTTTTTGTTCAACAAGTTAAGACCTCCAAAGTTGAGATGTTCAAATCTCAAGTGCCACAACCAATTCTCATATTTTTCTTCTCTTTGGAAGACCTCTTGTGTCACTGCTGTCATTTCTTCTCCATTCTTCAAATCTGCCCTCATCTTGAGAGGGAAAATTATATTCCTTGTCATCTTCACTTCAGCAATACATTGTTTTCTTGGTGGTTTATCCATGATGGTGCATACATCATCTTCAAAGAAAAATTTTTACCCCTTTTGAACAAGTTGTCTGATACTTAAGAGGTTACATTTCATTCCAGGAACATCATAAACATCTACTTTTGATTTTTTTCTCCTTTCCTTGTTAAGAAATTTACATCTCCTTTTCCCATAACAGAAACTTTACTATCTGTCCCTAATGTGACTTGTGACTTCACATTCTCATCTAACATAGAAAACATGGTTATGTTTCATGTCATATGGTTACTACAACCAGAGTCTAGAAACCATAAATCTTCACTCCTTTCCTCAGTCATATTACAAGCTAAAAGCAATTTATCTTGGCTGATATTTTCTCTAGTGAAGTTTGCACTGGCTCTATTACCCATATCATGCTGCTTCTTCCTACATTAATTTGCTTCCTACATTAATTTGCATAATGCCCATATTTTTTACAATAATGACATTGGACATTGGATTTATCATACCTTTATCCATGAGCATGTTTCTGTGCACCTTGTTGGCTGCTGCCTTGGCCTTGGTTCTGATTTTGATTGCTGCCGCTTCCTTCAGCATTTGCTGGACTATTTCTTCCACTTCTATTTTTGCTTCTACCTCTTCCTCTCTTGTTTCCTCTTCCTTGACCTCTTCCTCTTCCAAAAGACATATAGGTCTTAAAGGCATGCTCCAGAGATGATTTTTCATTTCTACCCAATCTTTGCTAATGTGTCATTAGTGATGCATGTAGCTCATCAACTGAAAAGTTTGTGAGATCCTTTGTCTCTTCTATGGTGGTGACTATTACATCAAACCTTGAGGTTAGGCTCTTCAATAGTTTCTCCACAATCCTTATTTCCTCAAGTGTCTCTCCATGAGACCTTATCTGTGTGACCATTCCAATCATATGTGTGAAGAATGAGTCTATAGTATCAGACTCCTTCATGCAGAGAGTCTCAAAATATCTCCTCATCAATTGTATTTTTGTTGTCTTCATTTTCTCCATGCCTTGATAGGTTGTCTTGAGAGTTTCCCATGCTTATTTGGATCTCTTGGCTGTTGCTGTCCTTGGAAACACACTCTCATGCACCGCTTGATACAAATAGAAGAGCGCTTTAGTGTCCTTATACTTATTGCTCTTCAACAAGTCCTTCTCTACTTGTGTCAATGCATTAAACTCATTTTCATCCACTAGCTCTTCAAAACCATCCTCAACAAGTTCGCATAAGTCTTCAGAGGCAAATAGGGCTCTCATTTTCCCAATAATCATACTTCTTCCCATTAAACTGTGGGAGTTGAGAATTTCCAATACTCATGTTAGTGCTGGCTCCTGCCATTCTTGCACTCTGAATTATGATTCAAATCGCTTAACTATGTATTTAAAAATAAACTTGACTGTCTTCAAACAGTAACACAATAAAAATATTTCTTGAGAATACCTTGGATTCTTTTGACTGAGCCTTCACACTGCTAGAGAAGCTGCTGCACAAAAAATCCTTCCTTCAGCTTCTTTGACACCTTCAAAGAGCCTGGACTAGCTCCGATACCATGTTGGAATTTCCGATAATTCTAGAACAATACACAGAGAGAATAATACTCTCCTTCTTAAGAAATAGAAAATAAAAATTTACTTCATAGGGACAAAGCTTGCACACTTGAAACTTCTATTTCATTAATCTAAAAACTAACTGTTAAAAATATTCCTCACGCAGAGGGATTACAAAAACTAGACTACTGCAGACGCAGTGCTAAAAACAACTATGTCTCTGTTAAAGAGGAAATACTCTGTCTCTGTTACAAAACAACCTGCGGGCTCTCACACAACAAAAAAACCACACACAACTGAATTTTTCATCTCATAACACAAATAATTACAATGTTTTTATATGGCACAGCGTTATAAAACGTAAAACTAAGAAATAGTAAAAATACAAAGGAAAAAACTTTTCAGAATTTAAAAATTATCAAAGGCGTGATGTACGAGTGGGGACCACTTGGCGATTGAAGCAATCGGCGATCAGCGATCGGCAGATCAAATAACTTGGTGTAGCAGAATACAACAAATGCAATTGAGTGATTACGATCGAGCGCTAATCGCATCGGTGGAAAACAATAAGTGGAACGGCTTGAACAATATGACTTACGATATTGCGATTGTGATCGGATCACATTGCAAAATTACAATTGAACCTTGGTTTCGGCGGAGAGCAATATCACTTGCAATTGCGATTGCGCGATTGTGCCAATCTCATCACGACTTTTAATCGGCGGTATAACATATGCGTTGGAACACTTTTGGAACATGTGATTGTGATCGCATCGCAAACTCACAATCGGCGGAACATTGCAATGGCGGAAACATATGCTTTCTCCCTTTGCGATTTTGCGATTGCGATTGTGATGGGACCACATCGCATCGCATCACAATTATTCTCATCAAAAAGACACTTAACACTTCAGAAAATTTGCGATTGCGATTCAAAAAGATGAGTGGGGACCACAGCGACTTGTCCCATTCGAAACATAAAGAAAATGACTTGGCCGCATATTAAGATGAAAAACTCTATTTTCTTTCAAAAATACTGAAAGGGATTTTAAGCTTGAATTGACTGTGCGTTAAAGTAGAAAGAGGCTTTGCATCGAAAACATGAAAACTAAAATGGAAAGCGGCTGTATGCAGATAGTGAATCACTCATGTACTGCTTTTCCTACGGATGTACCAATATACAGTTGAAAGTAACATTTCAACATGTTTTATTTTCTTGGTTATTATAACAATTCTCTAGAACCAAGGATCAGAGAGTTTGTGAGACCTGTGAAAACATGTGCCTAAGGTTGTTTTTCAAGTTGCTTGCACTTATCTTTTGGCTTGTGAGCATTGCACACCATGTTGGAGCTAAAGTGAAGTTTTGTTTTTTTGGTGTTGTGTGTGGGGAACCGCAAACGAGAAGTCATTAGTGTGGAGTAGGAACTGAGTTTAATGCATATATCTTTCCCAGAATGCATATAAGACTAGGATGTGAATGACTCTCTGCAATATATGACCGTGAGAAAGATCTTCGTGTGTAGCATTGACTGGACTTGGGAAACTTGTGCAATGTGTGTAACAGTGTAGCGATGTTAAAGTCAATGTGTGGTTCATTTGGTATCAAATGATTTGAACCTGTGTATATTCCTTTATTATTCATCAATTAACCATGCTTTTCCCATGAATATTCATTGGATTTGGTTTGACGCACAACATACGAACACGTTAATTGTTTCTCGTGAAATCTTAAAATTAAAAGGTTCCTTATATCTTTTTGGTGGATATCAACTTTGAAAAAAGAGCCATAAATGGTATGCATACTTATTTTTTATCCATTAAATAATACATATGAAGACGAGAAATAAACTAAAGTTTCACGTGTATTTTTTAAATACATGCTTTACTTCAAACCCATTCCATTAATAATCAGAGAGAAATTGTGACAACTACATTTATTACTAATTAATAATTATGAAATTTCAGAGAATTTGTTACAACTATATTTATTAACAATTAGTTAAAATGATTTTTAATATTGTTTAAAGAAAAACACTAAGACAATGATTATTTTTCTGGAAAAGTTATTTCTCTTTTTTTTAATTATTAATAATAAAATTGGTTATGGAAAGTCAAAGTAAAAAGGTTGTTGGTAAATATTTTCCAAGAACTGAAAAGGTGGTTGGACACTTTGAATAGTGACATGCTCTTTTGGGGATAAGAGACTCATCCCAGTGAGGAAAAGGGGTTCTGTTGATAGGTAAAAGGAGTGGAAATTTTTCTTCAGCTGGTAGAGACCAATGGAAAAACACACAGTGAATTCCTGAAGATTTCTGGCACTGACTGGACTTGGAAGTTCTAAGGTCACATCAGAAATTCTGCCTTCAACCTGTACCTTTTCAGGGTGGAGCACGAGAGCAAGCAGAGGACGTAATAGCCCCTCATGAAGGTTGGGTGGACACCAACAACCAATTACGTTTTCTACATAAGTGACTTTCTAATTTATTATTATTTAAACAACGACTATTTATTTTATCTATTAATCGATGTGCGAATGTTTCTAAGTTTTATTTATGGAAAAAATGTTATTTAATTTCAGGACAAATGTTATCATTTCCTTGGAATCTGTCTCATATTGGAAAAATAGTAAGATAATGAAAATGATTAACTCAACAAATAGTTATAGGGTTTTGTATATTAATACTGTACAATTTATAAAACTGTGTATGTTACAAATTTGTTGTGGGTATTGTTTTTCAAAATAAAATACATTCAGTGGTTTAATATCAATAAGCTAAACAAAAAAATAAACTGTGGATTTATACATGATTCAATACTCTCTCTATATTCTTTTCAAAGA
Source organism: Pinus albicaulis (assembly GCA_034641835.2). NCBI lineage: Eukaryota > Viridiplantae > Streptophyta > Pinopsida > Pinales > Pinaceae > Pinus > Pinus albicaulis. Next base: position 60,694 of record JAXQQM020074009.1, on the reverse strand, counting down.
TGAATACTTTATTTGATATAAAGTATATGCAAAAAAAAATTGTGTTTATATTTCATATGGAAACCAGATTAATCAATAGTTTTGTGGGATGAGCCATTGGTATTGGGTACAGGGTAAAACCCCAACCCTATACACATCGATTCTTCCCTATCAATTCTATACTCGGACAACCTGTAGGTGGTCCAGTCATCGAAGGATTATTCCTTATTAAAGAAAGAATAGACATAAGGTTATGTAACCTAGATATTTAGATTCTATAAAGACAGTAAACTCTTTATTTTAATGTAACAAGAGTACAGATCCAAAGGTAAAGCATGTTCACATGTCTATCAACTCGAAAGAATTATGGAAAGCAACCACAATGAAAATTTAGAACTAATAATGTTAAATTTCATAGGAAAATAAAAACTAACAAATTTTCCATTAAAAATTAGATGGATTCTATGTGTAAAAGAATATTTTCACACAGTCCATATGAAGCAAATGTTCTCCAGAAGAAAGAGGAATTTACAGTAAACTTTTTATAGTTACATACTCGGTCAGAACTGAAACCTTATAAAATAACACAGTACTTTCATATATTAAGTTCAGTGAAATTTTACACTACAAGATAGTTAAAGAGAAGACTATCAGAACCAATAACCAACTTTCCACCTTGAGTGCCAAAGCGGATAAATAAAACCCTCATGATAAAGTAGGAGTTCACCCAAGACAGTTAAGATAACTAGGTTGGAGGGCAAACATTAATGTACCTAGAAGGAGTTAGTTGCTAGCCACGGATCCAAAGTAGCCGACAGTTCCAAAGGACCACATGAAATTGAATAATTTATTAATCAGAAAAGAGCTTACTTTTATTCCAAAATGATGATAAAATGAATGAGAGTGTTTTTAAAATGAAAAACTTAATATATAAGAGAATAACCAGTTTACACAACGAAGTACCAAATATAAAAATGATGTATACCTGTAAGCGAAGTTTTGCTACAACAATCCAAGTACAGGAACCCTTTGATAACAGGAGAAAATAAAATTAAAAGATATACATGGATGAGTTGATGAGGAGATAAGGCTCTACGAGTTGTAAATCAATGAGCGGAAACAAGACAAAGCTTAAGTTATGTGGTGAATACCTGAATAAAGAAATGAGCAGTGGAAGAATGTGCGGGTTTGTCGGGAGCTAGAGCTTGAACAACACCCAGAACGCTCCAACGATTGAAGAGAGATCTCCCCCTTTGCCTTACTCTAATCTTGCATGTTCCTCGGCACAGGAATAACTTTGGAGTTAGTATGAGTATGCATCTTAGCAGATCCGGAGTTCCATCATTGTTATAGAAACAAAACTCTCAGAGAATAGTGAAGGAAAACAGAACACGGAGCAACGACAAATGGTTGTACCCAACCTAGGGTTGGTGGGGATATCAAGTCGACTACCGCCTAAATTGTGGGCCGTGGATCTTCTAAAATCAAAGACGAGGATCTAGAGATCATTTCCATCGAAATACGCACAATATTACAAAGGATTTTACACCTGTTACAAATTTTAATCAATGTACCTACTGCATTAAATCTCTAGTCCATGCAAGCAAAAGCCTCCTTTAAAACAATGCCCTAGCTAATTGTATGCGGTGGGATTGTTGTATGTTATAAAACCAATATATAATCCTATGTTAGAGCTGAAGAAAAATATATATATATTTAAACCTCTAATACATATTATATGAATACAATAAACATGATATGTCCAAGGTTAAAGTTTTCTTAGGCGTTAGTTTAACCATAAAATATTAATGACCAGAGTTTTAATCTATGCCATGGAATTTGATACTATATGAAGATGTAATAAGGTTGAAATGATGTATAATAAGGCTAAAATTGTATCCTTAGGTTCATAGTAATTTTTTTTTATGTATGTATGTCAAAGAATTATTGAGGAAGAGACTCAAGAGAGAACTACAAAAAAAAAAATTCATGGGCACTCTTTAAACAGAGGAAATTTTTAGATGAATTTTAATTTTTAATTTTTAATCTTTTTATGTTAGTAAAATGTGAGAATTATTTTTATTAAGATATATTATTTATTTTCTTGTGAGTCGTGTAAAAAAAGGTTATATTACTTTTTCTATAATAGATATTATACTTATGGAGAAAATATATCGAGTCTTGTTTCAACTTTGATAGAATTGAACATTTTAGCTCTTGTTTGTACTCATGCATTAATAAAAATAATATTTTGTGGTGGTGGTTGAGTCATATTTATTGAGGAAATTAGTCCAATTTATTGAGGAAATTAGTTTTTGTCCCGGGTCAAAGTGGGACACACCTTGTTGTTTTTATTTTTGGTGACATTTTGTGCATCCAATATAAAAGTATTTATTTATGAGTAGGGTATAGATCTCACATATATCCATCAGTTATTTCTCAATTTGATTCGAAAATATTTAAGTAAAAAATTAAGAATATTGAATTTATATGAGTAATCTTTATTCCATGGAAAATCATGAGGACTTAGAGACATTATATAATTCTTAAAATATGAGCACATCACATGCTATTGGATAAATTTCTATCTAGCATTTCCCATCGTTCATGAAGATCATAAATTACTTGAAGCTGAAGCCATACATTGACTATATAAATTATTCCTTAAGTTTTTATATAATTACCTCATTTTACCTTCCTTTAAACATTACTTGGGTATTTTTCTTTTCCCAAGGTGACCAGGTACAACCCTTTACATCTTAATACATCACCCACATGGTATCTTCATGATAATTAGTTCAACTAGTAAAAAAAATATCATTTTAGGTGTCTATAATAAACTATGTAGGCAATATGCATTTGAAATATGAAACATGCATTCTCGATGGAAAGCTCTCATTCATTGCTTAAAATAATGACACTCAAAACATATTTCAGATATAAAATGTATGCCCTTTTAAAAAAAATCTAAAATGATTATCGAAGTGCTATGTTGTAGGTAGAAACTCATCCATGTGGTTATAGATGTACAATGATTTTTTGAGTAATAGAAAATTATGTTTATACTCTAAATGTACCTATATGCTCACCTTTACAAACAAATTACTTATTTAAAGATATCTAATTTTATAAAATGAGCATACTCACTTTTAATATGAAATTACTCTATAAATGAAATTAAAATTACATGAAGAAAGTAACATAAAAGAATGAACTTTAAGGTTGTTTTGTTGTGATTCAATTTTATAACTTGATTGAAATACATTCACAATTACATGAAGTTTTCCAAACTCTAAATTAAGAAAAAGGGGGACTTCAACTTGAATATGACTATTTTCCTTAATGTCGTAATGTAACACCCTCATCCCACATCTTTCCAAGCAATCGGCCAACCGGGGTAAACATGTCATGAGAGGCTACTATGATCTGATTCAACTCCCCATGTACAATTAGGGTAGGGGAACCAAACGAACACAAGCAATCTAAAATTCTACACATCCCACAAAGTCTCTACGATCTAACCCACCCTTCCAAGTGACCAACCCCTGTGGGAACTCAACAATTCAAGGAATTAAAGCCCCAGTCGCTCCCTTGCTAAAACCTCCATGTGGCTCCGAGCTTGAGTTGCTCCCATGAGCCTGCTTGAGTTTGACTATAGCCTTTTTATGCAAGTGTTATGCTAGTGATTACGATATTTAAGGCTAAATTTGACCGCTAGGACCTAGTCACTTGCCAAAACTTCATGGAATTTTCAGAAATCAAAATAACATGGAGATAATGATACCAATGCAAATTCTTGAACAAAGACTTGATTGAACCCTTACTAGCTATGACAACCATTTCTTCAAACATGTCAGAAATATGCATTGTGTAGATCGTATTAAATGATCTAATAATAGGGGTGTTATACTTATCTGAGAATCACTATGAAGGATTGATGCCTTATCGCATTAGCTACATTGTCATCTATTAGGTCATATATTCCTTTCTCATTCATTTACAAATCAAAACATGATGAGAACCATACATTTTCACTGTCATTAAAGATATTCGTAACCAACATTTAAACAATAGAAATAATGAGGATACAACAACCTTATATCCCACATATGAATCAATACATTTACACATAAAATACCAAGGGAATGAACTCTAATTAGTGAATGGAAAATTTAACCCAGTGTGGGACTACCACATTCAACTAGACCATAGATTAGCTGAGAAGAATATCTATTTAGTCATTCACCCTCGTGCCATATTCCAAGAATGAAAGGGGGACTGAAAAAAAAAGAATCAACCAAGGATTTTCAAGGCTAAAATAGCTCACCCTCATGAATAGAACAATGTTTTGCCACAATGCTCACTAGATCAGTTGGCCATAAATAAGCATGGATGCTAACTGATTTCTCTGCCTACACCATGAGAATTTTTTCTATCTCCTAGCCTCTAGGATTTACCATAATCCACAGTTTGAAGTGGTGAATGCATCGACACAACTCATTGAGAGATGAAATAAAAACTAAGATGGATCTCTTCCCAAAGCTACCTAGGAGATGACCCCCCTAACGCCACTCTTTGAACCCAAAATTGCACTAGAGTCAAATTTAGAAATTTCTCCTTAAATGGAGGTTGTAGAGATGCATAGAAAAGCATAAGTTAAATCTGATCAATGCTCATCCTAAATTTAGCCTTAATTTCCCTTTCTAGTAGCATGAATTGCACCATATTGGTATTAAATTCCTAAATACTTCTTTTGAGAAAATCCATGATAATACTAAGTGGTAAATGATTTGAGTCCTCGGATAGAAGGAAGAAATTATCGAAGAAGTTGAACCCAAATAAAATGGTAGTGTATGACAATGATTTTCAGTGAGTGCACATCTATATTGCATGGAGATCCTTCATTAAACTTATCCATGCCAAATTCTGTAGGATTCCAAGGGAGGTAAGCAGCAAAATAGGAGAGGGAAGAGGTATCATGGGGAGAAGGGAAGGTATCAAAATTGATTCTAAGGGGATCCATAATCCAAATGTGTGTGGGCTAAAGAGACTATTTTTCAAATGGAGTTATAAATAACTTAAGCTATAGGATAAATTTGGTTAGAGCCATTATTTCTTGCATTATTTCTTCCAAGAAGCATGCTATATTAGCTTGCGGATTAGCATCCTCGTTATTAGATATGATAATATGGTATAAATTCATGGAGTGAAAAAAACACATAATTTTCCTATCCTTTGTAACACCAAATACAAGGAAGTTATCTTTCGGGTTTTTCCCATTATTAATGAATTGTATAGTAAGCAATGACTCCCCTAAAGTAGTGATATATTTAACCCCTTTTTCATTAACTATGCTTACTCCTTGAAGGAGACCATACATTTCTTAGTGGTTGTTGGATTTTCTCCCTAGATCCCAAGTGAATTTTACTTTAGCTATTCTGTCAGAATTTATTAAAATGTCCCTCCTGCCACCACTTTAATTTTAATAGTAATATTATTCATAATTAAATTAAAATTCTAAAAATTTCATTTCAATCAAAATATAGAAACAAAATTATTATTTTTTTGTAAAATTGGAAGTACCTTTATATTAATTCATTCATAAAAACATGTTACAATCATATAATATATTTAATGGCCTCAACCTACCAAATGAAACTAGGTCTTTTGGCCACCGAACAACATTATAGGCCATCCAAAACATTAACAGTTTAATTTTGTCCATCCAAAACTTGAAGGCCATAAAGTATGTTAACAATCTACACTTAAGAATACTAAAGTAAATGATATCTGACCATGTCATTAGTAGAAAACAAAAATTAACAAGCCATCCCAGTAGCTAATCATCAGGTGAATCTATTAGAGTAGGTTATTTTTCACTTGACCCTGGAATTTCAAATTGATGCAGAACCTAAAGTTGACGTTCGATTCGGCCAAGGCATACATTATATTGATGGAGTTGTAGTTGTATGGATTGAATTTCCTTTTGAATATTTTTGAGACTCGTCTCAACCTTCAAATGACCCTCAAATTCCATTGTAGCAGTTATGGCTTTCACCATAATACATTTCATAAGCCAATAGAGAAGGACTCATTGTTTAAATAGAGTAAGCCAGCCTTGGGTATGTCGAGGGTCAGAAACCAAGGATGTCTAGTCCTCAATAGGGAGCTTTGCTATTGCTTTTAAATCTAATTCTACCTCCCATGAAGAAATCATGATTTTCACCTGTTCTAATGTCCCAACACTATATGTAGGCAGGGTTCTTTGCATGTTCTCAACATCAGATTTCCTTCCCCTTCGGCATTGGAGTAAAGTGGAGGATGCCCTCTGTCCTTTTCATTTTTCACTTAGATTGTTGCTATCACTGCTTCCATGCCTTCTGTTTCCATGACCAGAGGCTGCCTTCACCATTCTAACTTTTGTTAGACCACCCAAACACTGTGAAGCCACTCTAACCCTGATAGGACGTAAAACCCATATTGAAGGAGCCAGAGGGGTTAACAGTTTATGTGCACTTGAAATGATAATATAGACAAATAGGTTGTTAAATCTTCCCTGTCGGACACATAAAATGGCTATGGACACCTTTTCTCTATTAACCATGCACTCGTTCCATGATTCATTCCTTTTCATTTCTGAAAACCAAAATTTTTCCATATCACTTGATGGTGCCTTAGAATAGGCGACAAACCCATCAAGTTCCAACACATACGATTTACCAGATTGATCACTTTCGAAAACCAGAACCACTATACTACCCCTAACTTGCTGAAACCACAGAAACCAGGGATTAAATAGTTCACATACGACATATGCAGGAAGAATATTGATGAAAGACCATATATTACAGTATATTCCCATTTGAGCAAGAAAATTGCCATAGAAAACAAAAATTGACGTCGAAAATGCAAACAAATCTAAATTAATCAATAACCCAGTTTCCTAGTGTAGAAATGTCCTCAAACCATTCCAATATTTAAATATTCTCTGACATGGGGTCTCCATCTCATTAACTAGAAAATATTGAGAAACATACCAGAATCCCCCATTTTCCTTCGCACTGTAATAGTCTCCTTCACTATTTCTCTTTTACTCAAGCACACCTGTCTAGTGTGAAATGTTTACTACCTTTTGGATAAACCAGGAATAAAGCCCAACAAGTTCTTGCATTTGAAGGAATTGTATGGGCCGCCTACTTTCCATATCCCTTATGTTTTTATTCATAACTTCGATCCCCATACAGATCATCACCATCCTCACATCCCAATTGGGGATACTAACTGGGATTCATATCCTGGTCCATAATCACATGCAAGGCCTCTAATCCTTATTCATGGGATTCATAGTCCCTAATTACATCTAGATACTTTCTAGGGTAACTGCATCCCCAGTTTTCCAAGAAATCCATTGCGGCATTACCTGATCGAAGAACATGAGAGGGAATAACGTATTCAAATTTTGAAATGAGTTCCTTGATTTCCTAGATTAACCGATGAGCTCTCTGACTTCTGCTGATATTTTCCCATTGTGATCCTTGATATATCTTTTTAATGATGTCTATAACAAGTGCATAGTCTCCTTCAACCACTAATTTATGGAAACGTTTCGTTATTTCAATTAGAATATGATGTTTAACTGCATTGAATTTTTCCTCATTATTTCTTGCAATACTACAATCTGACACATAGAGTTGAACTACCCATCCCAGGTGATCTCTAAAGGGTCCACCAAAGCCCGCAACTCCAGTGTTTCCTTTAGAGGCGCCATCAAAGTTAAGCTTAAGAAAACTCTCTGGGGGACATAATAATCTAGAAGATGATCGGCTAGGGGGGATTTTTAATTTAGCATCCGCAGAGATAGATCAAGCACTAATGATATTCACGCTTCCTGAGAAAGAAATTTCTAGTGATCCGGATACCATTTTCCCACAAGAATAGTTTCACAGATGTTTTGGATAATTCTTTCCATATTTTTGTCACTAATTTTTTTTAATCTTTGAATACCCGCTTATGTCATTCCTTCCATACCGCCCACAGTAGAAAACCAAATGAGATGTACCATGTTGTATTTAGGACTAAACTTTTGAACATTCCTTTCCTCTAATTTTCAATGGTAACCTTGATACTTGAATGACCTCGGTCCATATGGCCAAAGAGAAGGTCATGATTTTTCCAAAGTTGACTAATAAAGGGGCATGAGTTCAATAGGATCTCCATGGTTTCATTTTGGGAGGTGCACATGCTACACGAAGAGGGACAGTGAACTCCACGTTTTTGTAATTGGTCCCAGGTGAGGGTGCACCTATTAATGACAAGCCAAAGGAATAACGTGAATTTTGGCCAAAATTGCCCAAACCATAATTTACACCAGAGGGGTTGGAAATTGTTCTCATGGTCTTGTGCTTTCAACTAATACCGTTCTTGTATTGTGAACATTCCTGTAGTTTTGTATCCCCATCTAAGGATTTCCATTCCTTCGGAGATCGTAATCCTTCTATAATTGAGCTCTTTTTCAAAAGCTTCCTATTGATGCAAGTTTGGTGCATTGGGACAATTTTCCATCCTTTTCCATTGTCTCCATATGAAACTTTCCCCTGTTGCCTAGAATTGGTTAACTCTCAAATTTTCATATCGGTTGGTAAATAGGAATTTCCTAGAGTGGTCTTGGCGACTGAATAATTGATCCCTCTATTGGCATGAGTCCTTCTATAATAAGGCTTTGTCCCTATCTCTGATCTACCAAAACAAGTACGTACATATCATATGCTTGTTTGAAGCTGCTAGATTACAGATTGACGAGAGTTTAGGAGTTCCCTGAACAAACAAACTCCCTTCTGTGGATGAGGGCATATGATATTTTTGTTCCGAAATAATATTCCAAAGTTAATTTTCACCCTAAATACAACGCTACCAATATTTTTCTCTCATTGCTTGATTTAAATTATAAGGGTCAAGGAGGCCTAGACTCCTTGCCATTTTAAGTTTGATTAGGAAATTCCAAGAAAGGAGATCCCATTTTTTTTTTTTTGTGCTCCTTGCCATAGGAATTACTTGAAAATATTTTTCATTTCAGAGGATGCATTTTTGGGCATGACAAGACCTGAATGTTGGTAAATGGGAATCAATTGTAGCACCAATTTTAGAAGAACCACCCTACTCAACATGTTGAGGTCTCGAAAAGATGATTTTTGGAGGTGAGATTGAATGCGATCAAGAAGGGCTTTCTAACAAGAAAATATGAGGGAATTAAAGATAGCTGAAATGCATAGATATTTAGATGGAGAGAATCCAATATGAAAAACCAATACTCTGGCAAAAAAGGATTGAGACAAAACCAGGGTATTGAAGAAAAAAATATCTCACTTATCATTATTTATCTGGATTCATAAGGCTTGCATAGAGTCTTGTAGAATGGAAACTGGGGATCTGGATTACTTGAGAGTGGCTTGGCAGAAAACCATAATATCTTCCAAAAATTGATGAGGAGTGATGGGAAGGTCATTAACCCACAAGAAAATCACTTTTAAGTGGCCTTCTTGAACCTTCGCTTTGATATATCTCCCGAAACCTTTCGCTACCAATATAAAAAGGTTTGGGGAGATTAGATCTCCTTTTCTAAGTCCCTTAGAGGCATTAATGGTTTGGTATGGGGAGGCATTCAGGAGGATAAATAACACAAGAGTGGAAATTAGAGAAGAAACCCATTGAATCCATCTAGAGTCAAAGCCAAAAGCTTCAAGGATATGTTGTAGGTGGGGCTAACTAAGGCAGTCATAGGCTTTAGAAAGATAAAGTTTAGTCATCATGCCCTTGGATCTGAGACTTTTGAGTTAGTGTATGGCTTTGTGAGATGTAATAATTCCATCTAGGATTTGACGACCTTTAATAGAACTGATATTTTCTTAGGAGATTAAAGGGAGCATGATTGGCTTAAGATGGTTCACCATGATGGTGGAGAGAGTTTTATAAATTACATCACATAGAGAAATAGTTGGAAAACCCTAGGGATCTTCAGAAATTTTAGATTTAGAAATTAAAGTTCAAAAGATGGAGTTGAGAGCTGGATGTACCATCCTTGATCTTCTTGATTCTTCCACGACTTCCATAATGTATTTTCTCATGATAGGCCAGGCTGTCTGGAATCTTTTTTTTGTGAAACTGTCTGGCCCAAGCGCTTTATTTTTTGCGAGACCTTTGACTACCTCTTCTACCTCCTCCACGGTGACAACTAGCATGAGTGTCATGTTCTGGTCTCTACTAACCAATTGGGGAATATGCCTAGTTATGCAGTCAATATATCATATTTTGTGAAGGATCTAGTCTGATAAGATGTTTTTGAAGTGATCTACCAAAATATTCTCCATGTTGTACTAGGTGGTTCCCTAGTAGGGACAATATTCTATTGTGTTTTCTATGTTGGATCATGGCTTTATAAAAGAAGTAGGTGTTTCTCTCTCCTTCATGTAGCCATTGAACCCTAGAATTTTGTTTCCATAATATATCCTCTTTATTTCTTCATTCTTCAATCTTAGTTAATAACCTACCCTCTTCCACCGCTAGTGCTCCCGAGCATCCACGCGTTATCATTTGTTGTTGCAGCTGTTGCATGTGGGCCTATAGCTAATTTTGATCTTGCTGGATGTGTCCAAATTCCAGTTTATTCCACTTCTTTATCTTCTGCGTTAAATATTTTAGTGAAGCTGTAAGGTATCCATGGTATTTCTTCCCTCCTTTGAGCTAGAGGTTCACCAATCTTTTAAATTTTATAGAAATGATGGATCTCGTAGCCCAAAGAATTCAAACCTCAAGGGCCAGTTATAGTGCCCTTGTTTCATGTCTACTTCCAACCGGATCGGCCAGTGGTCGGAACCAAGGAATGGAAGGATCAAGGCTTCATAGTAAACATCTCTACTAATCATTTCTTCGAATGCTAGAAAACGATATAGCCGAGAAGCCACCTGATGTGCTCCTCCTCTCCCTTTATTTAACTTATATATTCGATTGATGGTGGGAATGTCCAAAATATGTTGATATGCTTTCATCTTTATAAATATCTCCATTTCTAGTTCCCATCTTATAATACCACCCTCTTTGTCATGTAACGAGGTGATCAAATTAAAATCACCCCCAATCGACCAAAGTTTCTCAGTATACATTTGTATTGTATTTCCTATGCTCTTGAGGAAAGCTTCATTCTCTCTTGGAATATGAGGGCCATAGACTGCTGAGATAAAAACCCATTCTCTAGTCCTGATATATCTGAATCGCCCAGAAAGGATATGGGGTAGGCTGACCCAGTAGTCAAGGAGTGTCTCTATAGGGTTCTAGACAATGGCAATACCTCTAGTACACCCTCTTGCATCAATAGCTACTACTTCATACTTACGATGAATGAATTTAAGTGTTTCGTTAAGTTTCTCTCCTCATACCTTAGTTTCCTAGAGTAGCACTATCTAAGGCCTATCCTTTTTAAGGCGTTCTTGTAAATATCTCTATTTACCTTGGTTGTTGAGGCTTCTCACATCCCAGGAGATTACTATCATTGAGGAACTTTATTTAATTGGTGGAATACCACTGAGAGTGGTTTGACCCTTCTAGAATTAGCTAATATCTCTCCCACCATTTTAATTGACTCTTGAAATTTTTTCCTTCCATTTTTCTTACATCCCTGGATATGGCTATTCAGATTGTGAGAACTACCGAATTTCAATCCAGGTGGATCCTCTAGATCTCGTTATCATTGACCTTGTTTTTCCATGTATTGTTGGAATGTATCTCTATACAACTTCTTTTGGTCCTCCAAGATGAATTTTTCATCTAGGTTACACCATTCATTCAAAATCATTTTCAGTACTAGTTCCTCCTTTGACGCATCGATCTACATTGCTGATAGATTGATAGATTGTTCCTGGTCCTCTTTATCTGAAAGTTTCGTCTCAACTTTCCTCTTCAATTTGGAAACCAATTTCGGCCGGTCTTGACTATGATTGAAATATTTAGGGGATTTTTCCTCCTTATAACTCCCCCCCGCCCCCCCACTCCTACAAAATTTAGAACACATTCTGACTGGTCTTTTTCTTTTGTGGGTTTAGAACTTGTTGTTTTTGACACTTTACATTCTTCTTATTGTATGAAACTTCCTTGAAACCCTCACTGTTGTCTTGTGATGGAGTTGGTTCTTCCAAAGGCCAAGGCACTTCCAGATCTCCTTAATTCAGTGGACAAGATTTATACAAATTCCCATACTCATGACATCAACGACAACGAAAAGGAATATGTTCGTAATCTAATGACTGCTATCAGATTTCGTCCTGGTATTCCAATTCCACTAATTCTAGAAGGGTTTCGGTAATATTCATATAAACATATGCAGATGGGGTCCACTCCCCTTAGGATTAAAATTCAAATGTCTAGCTTTGAAAGAAAAACATAAACTAGGGGTGTTACATATTCCCCCTCTAAAAGCAAACACCATCCTTGGTGTTGATATCTAACTACTAGAGTTCATTTTTTTTTCAAACAAAAATGGATATTTTTCCATCATTTCAGCTTCTCTTTCCCATGTAGCTTCTTCAGCAGTAAAGTGCTTCCACTGCACCTTTACTCTTGCTACCGTCTGATTCCTCAATTCAATTTCTTCCCGCTCCAATATTTGAAGCGGTTCTGGAAGGAACTCCCCTTCTGGTTCCACCTGTACCACATTCCAATCAACTATGTGAGAAGCATTATGTACATATCTTTTTAATAATGAAACATGAAACACATCATGAACTCTAACATGGGGCGGTAAGGCCAGCTTGTAAGCCACTGGTCCCACCCTTTCTAACACTTCAAAAGGACCACAATATCTAGGGGCTAGTTTTGCACAACTTCCAGCATAAAGTGTGCTCATTTTCGGTTTAATACGTAAACACACATGTTCCCCAACTTTAAATTCTCGATGTACCATCTTCTTATCAGTATAGATTTTCTGGCGATCTTGTGCTGTCATGATGTTTCTTTGTATTTGTTTAACAATTCTTTCCATCTCTTGTAAGGCATCTGGTCCCAACATTAGTTTATCCTCAGGTTGGCTCCAGCTCAAAGGAGTATGGCATTTCCTTCCATAGAGGGCTTCAAACAGACTCATCTTGATGGAGGATTGATAGCTGTTATTATAGGAAAATTCAGCTAAATATAAGTAGTCTTCCCATTTTGATGGCCTATCCATCACGTACATTCTTATCATATCCTCCAAAATCTGATTAATTCTCTCTGTCTGACCATCTATCTGTGGGTGAAAGGCAGTGCTAAAATTCAACTTAGTGCCCATGCCCCCAAATAGACCTTTCCAAAAGGCTGCTATGAATTTATCATCTCTATCCGAAACAATCATCTTTGGGACCCCATGGAGCCTTACTACTTCTTTCAGGAACACATCTGCTACTTGGGTTGTCCCAAAAGTAGACTTCATAGGTATGAAGTGTGCAAATTTTGTTAAAGTGTCTACTACTACCATCACCGAATCGTGTTGGTATTTGGTTTTGGGTAGCCCTGTTATGAAATCTATAGAAACGGTGTCCCATTTCCATTCTGAAATTGGCAAAGGATTTAGAAGACCAGCAGGATGCTGATGTTCAACTTTAACTAGTTGACACTCCATGCATCTAGCTAAATATTCTACCACATCTCTTTTCATTCTTGGCTAAAACAACTTCTTTTTCAAAGCTGTTAACATTTTCTGATATCCAGGATGTCCTGCATATGGCTGTTTGTGATAGTCATCTAGGATCTCTCTTTTCAAAGACTCTACATTGGGAATATATAATCCATTTTTGTAGCAGATCAATCCTTTCTGGTTTTAAGTGTATTCAACCATCTCCTTCATTAGTATTTTCACCTCTAGGTTCTCATAATTTGGATCTTGGTCTGCTACCTGTTTAACTAGATCTTCTAACTCCAAATTTACACTACTTCCAATGATGTTTATGTGTTGGCAAGCATTTCTTCTCAGGGCATCAGCAATTTTGTTTTCTTTCCCCATGATATGTTATATTTCCATATACAATTCACTCAAAAAAGATAGCCATCTGGCTTGTCGAGCATTCAAATCAGTTTGGGAAAAGAAATATTTAAGACTAATATGATCTGTCATCAACGTAAATTTCTTTCCAAGAAGATAGTGTCGCCACATCTTTAAGGCATGAATAACAGCAACCAACTCCAAATCATAAGCACTATAGTTCTATTCATGTGTCTTCAGTTTCCTAGACTCATATGCAATAACTGAATTTTCCTGCAAAAGGACTCCTCCCAACCCCTCTCTACAGGCATCTGTACATACAACAAATTCTTTATCAGGATCTTCAATCTTCAGTATAGGGGCTATAGTAAGTTTTAATTTTAATTGTTCAAAACTGTTTTGGCATTTTTCAGTCCACTCAAATTTGACACCCTTTATTTGTAGTGAAGTGATGGGATATGCTATCGCAGAAAATCTCTCCACAAACCTGCGATAATAACCTGCAATCCCCATGAATGATGTCACTGCTGAAACATCAGTTGGCACAGGCCATTCTTTAATAGCCTTTATCTTTTCAGGGTCAACAGCCAACCCTTGTTCAAAATTAATATGTCCCAAGTATTGGATATTGTCCTTATAGAATTCACATTTGCTGAATTTGGCATACAACTGGTTTTCTTTCAGAGTTTGCAACACTATCCTCAAGTGTTCTTTGTGCTCCTCCTCATTTTTGGAATAAACTAAAATATCGTCTATGAACACTAGTACAAATTTATCCAAATACTTGTTTAAAACATTGTTCATTAAGCACATAAAGGTGGAAGGGGCATTTGTCAAACCGAAAGGTTGGACTACAAATTCGTAGTGACCATACCCGGTTCGAAAAGTTGTTTTGCTAATGTCTTCCTCCTTAATTCTGAGCTGGTGATAACCAGTCCTTAGATCAATCTTAGAAAATACTGAAGCTCCTCTTACCTAATAAAAAAGATCATCAATTCAAGGCAAAGGGTATCTATTTTTAATTTTCAACTGATTCAATTGACGATAATCAATGCACATTCTAAAGGTTCCATCCTTTTTCTTCAGAAACAACACTGGTGCTCCCCAAGGGGACACACTTGGTCTGATGTACCCCTTATTCAACAATTCTTGCAATTGCATTTTCAGCTCCATGAGTTCAGGGGGGCTCATTCGATAAGGGGCTCGGGAAATAGGTGTTGCTCCAGGCACCAGATCGATTGAAAAGTCAATATCTCTTTTGGGGGGAAGATGAGGAATCTCATCTAGAAACATTTCCTTAAACTCTCTCACCACTGGCAATTTATCCAGTAGGTTTTCTTCGGGTTGCTGTTCTATTTCCTCAACATGTACTGCATATACTTGATATCCTTTCCTAGATGTTCTTTTTAGTTGCAGTGCTGATATTTGTCTTACAGAGATGAGTTTTGGTTTCCCCTTGAGAATAAAAGATTTTCCCTCTTCATCTATGCAATGCAGAGTTTTATCCCAATAGTTCATCATGGCCTTTCTCTTTTCCAGCCAGTCCATTCCTATGAGAAAATCATATCAGCCTAAGGGTAAAATGTTTAAATTCAGTTCTGTGTGAAAATAATTTAATTTAATTGCTGTTTGAGGTAAGTTATGAGTTACTTTTCTTTTGGTGCCAGTGGCTAACTGGACCAACCAAGATTGCTGAAATTTTTCTGTTTGAGATTGTATTTTTCTACCACTTATGGACTAATGTAACTCAAAGAAGCACCTGGATTAATTAAAACAATGACATATTGGTCAGAAATATTACCTTCCATTTCAACCATGGTAGCTTGGTGTTATGCTTGTCGATTCTCCAAATATGCACTAATGGTGGGTATATTTCTTGCTATGTCATTCACTGTGGTAGCTTCTCGATATCTCATAATCATCTGAATGTTTTGGTGGGGAAAATCCCTCAAGAGATGAGGTTCTCCACATCCCCAACATTTTAAAGGCTCTCTCATTTTAACTGCACCTTCCTTCTTATTTTCTCCATCTAGTTGTTTGGAACAAACTTGAGACTGAGTAGTTTGGCTTTCCTTTGGTTTGTTAAATTTCTTCTGCTGATGATCCCTGCCAAAGTTCTTCAAATAAGTTGGTTTTTGTTTCTTTCCTTTGAACTCACCCTTGTTTACCCAGCTTTTCCCATGCTCACCTTTTCCTTTAAACTGCTGGTAGCACAATCTAGCTTTCCTAATAGCTTCGTCCATAGTTTTTGGACTATCAAAATCTATTTTCTCCTTGTACATAGTAGGCAAACAGTTCAGAAATCGTTGCACCTTTGCCCTCTCTTCACGAATGTAAGGAACATACCTTAATAGATTTGTAAATTTGGTGACAAACTCATCAATGGTGAGCTGTCCCAGTCTAAGTTCATGGAATTCCTTTTCTTTATCATCATAATAATGTTAATTCAAGTAGCAGTTTTTAAATTTAGCTTGGAAATCTTCCCAAGTCACTATCTTTTCGTCAATGACATAGACCATTTTCATCTCCTCCCACCACAAGATAGCCTTACCTTGTAGCTAGTAGACAGCTAACCTGGCCTTCATATTGCTTTCATATTCATAGACCTGGAAATAATTAATCATGTTGAACAACTAGGCTTCAACATCTTCCTCCTTCTCCCCATCATAGGAGGGAGGTTTGATCTTTCGAAATTCCCCCTGTAATTCCTTTTTCTGCTTATACTGATGCCTAACAACATCATCTTCCTTAGACTCATCATTCTTCCTCTTTCCGGAACCTTCACCCTCTTGGCTATTCCGTGAAGTTAATTCTCTGATGAGCCTTTCCTGCTCCTCACTGGCTAATAACAATATGTCATTCTGGCTTCTTAGCTCAGCCATTTCTTGTTGCAAACTGTGCAACGTAGCCATCACCGGATCGTTGGGATCTGGTGTATTATCTTCCTCACGCAGATCAACATAAATTTCATCACTTCCAGCTATTGGAATTGTCTTTTTCAGCACCACATTGTACACTAAACAACACAAATCAGTAATAATTTTTTTTTCCAACAATAAATAATTTATATAGTGAGCACACAAAAACAGTGAGCACAACAACAACAGCCTGGTTTTATGTAACATGAGCTCTGATGCCATTTGTACTGTCCCTCAATTTCACACCAATTTTTTTTTTTTCAACTGTGTATATTTGTATGAACTTCACTTGTACTAATATTGTTTTTGTCACGGTATGACACTTCTCTCTTTTATTGGATACCTCCTTTTGTTTTGCAACTTATGGTTTTATTAAACTTTATTTTTAAAGGCATGGGTTGCTATTTCAACACCAAGCACTTACCATAATAACTTTTGTTAATATCTCAATACCCCCACGTATGATATGAAATGATGAATACTTTTGTTAATATCTCAATACTACCACGTATGATATGAGATAATGTGTGCTCATCGATCACTTACTTGATTTTCTTTAGCTCATGGTTGTAATACATATCATTATGATTTCGTTTGTAATACATATAATTATGATTTCGCTTATGTTTCTCATGCGAACTATATATCCATCGTTCAGATTCAATAGATGTTTGTATTATTGTAACCACTACATCTTGTCATGGTTTCTTTGATACCCATGAGAACTCGAGTCCATATCTGAGAAATGACATGACATCAGTACTTGTTCGCTCTTATTTACTCACTGGTTTAATTTTACGTCTTGTTAAAGGGACCTTCATTCACTCCTCGGAAGATTTCCTTTGTACTTTCGACGCCTTTCATTTTTGAGAATTAATTTGTGCATGGTTTTTCATGTTATTCTGTATGGTCTTGATGAGAATGCGTACTATGGGATTGGTTTGCAATACTATCGCTCGTATTTCAACGATCTTGAATTTTTCCCTGAGGTACTTGTTTCTCTGGTCTTGTTTGGGTTTGGGCATCACCCTCCACGTGGACGGCGGAGATCCATGATAACTTAGGGTTTGGCTCAATTATAAGTTTGATTTTTCACTCTGCAACTTTCATTTTTCACTTGTAAAGATTTATCTCAGTGAACGCTGAGGCCTCACGGTTTCACCTCTGCGTTTGGTTTTGCCATCCGGCGGGTTCTTACACGAGATGGTGTCAACCTCCCAGTGCTGAGAGCTTAATCATTCAGGTAATTTCATGCTATATCCTTTCGATTTTAGTTAAATGTTAAGTCCTCCTCAGAACTTGGGTAATGACACAGAATACTCTTCTGGTTTAAATTGGGGTTATGCTGGTATATTGGCCTTCGCGTTTCTTCCCATCCTTGTTATAGTCAAAGAATTAAGTGGTTTTATAATCTCTTATATTGTATCTCGGCATGCTTCCTACTTTGATTGAGCGCTTATGTTTATAGGCGTATTACTAACCCTGAATCAAAATTTTATGACGTTTCCTGAGTTTTTCTTGAGTCAATATATATTTGACCTTTATTGTTTCGGCCTGCGTCTGTATGACGACTTCATACAGTTGCCGATTTCGATTCATATGGGTTCGAAAAGATATGGCATAGCGTCGCCGCTTTAGCCGTAGCTATAAATTTGTTTTATTTTATTATTTTGGTGTCCTTACACCTAAGTCGACGCGTTTTAATTATGCGTCTCAATTTTCACTTGTTCTATCTCTCTAGGTTATGAGATTGTTCTCTCTCGAGGTTAAGAGATTTTGTTTCTAAATTATTTCCAGTCTCGATTTATATTTTGTTTCATGTAACGCATTCAAGCATATAATCGACGTCTTGTACTATATGAAAATGGTTCGTTTTACACACGTATAGCTCTCCTGTGCAGAGTGAAATACCACTTCTGAGGTAATACTTTGTAGAAGTATTGAATTCTAGTATGGGTAGATTTCTATGTTGTGTATACATGTATCTAATTCGTCTCACTTGCTCGCAGACAAACACCAGAAGGGAACGAGTTCTTCCTATGGTCTTTGGGTAAGTAGAACCCTGGTTGGTTATCGTAACCTCTTATGGGCGGGTGTCTTTATCCAAATGTATTCATACATATTAACATATTCTCCGCAATGCTTTTGCAGGTACATTATTTACCTCACGAATAGGTTATTCAGGATTACATACTTATCCTTGCGATAGGACAATTATAAAGATTTATTTTTCTTGGTCATAGGTCGGCGTCTATCTCATGTCAGAAATGATGTTTTCCTCCATTTCTTACTTAGATTAGTTCACAGTTTTGCACAAGGATGGGCTATCTCCCTCTTTTTTTTGTAGTATTAAATTCGGCTAGAGGATGGGACTGTTAATACATTTTCATTCAGATGATAAAATTTTCTGAACAATTAAATTCTGGAATGTCATTATGAAACTATGCTAGCCTATTTCTATAAGTGACTACAACATTTGATATATATGTATATGTATAATGCATCTCTCCTTCAACTTGGTTATTATTGACACTCCATAATATATTTTTATGTCAATACTCTGGTTAAATATTTTTCCTTTCCATAATGATATGCCTAAGTATAATTGAAGAAAGTGATAAGTTTGCTAGCCTTATGTTTACTTCATGTTCCTCCTCATGATACTAGCATAATTGACTATAAGTCTCTTTGCTGTAACAGTTTTTAAGTCTGCAACTTCTCAGTGCATGAGAACTTTCCATTGCTACAGAGTCTAGAATTCCAGGTGTATTCTATGAATCCAATAGGGGTATCTCTGTAGTTTGGGGTTTCATTATAATAGGCACCTATAATGTTTCTTGCAATTATATATTTATAATGGTTCTTAGCATAACAATTTCAGTCTATGTAGTGTTTGACTACACTTCTAAACATTACATAGATCTGATGGAGAATTTATTTGTTATCTTTCACAGCTTGTATCGTCTGCATGCATGTTATAGACATTCCCAGGAACAGCTTATAACTTCCAGTAATTATTCAGTTTGGACTCTTGCTTTGTGAAAGATATTAACACCAGTTTTGTATATATGTAACTCTTAGACCAAAATTGTTTGCATGATTGGTAAACATGTTTAACCCGATTTCTGTACTATATATATATACACACACACATATATATATGGCACTAAAATATATAAAGGGTAATACATATATATATAGACATGTACTGTTAATTTGGAAAGCCACAGTGCCTTACCTCAATTAGTGAATTTAGTCAATCTATAGAACTGCACTTCATGCACTGCACTTCCCCTACACATTTGTTTTTATAGCAGTCACTAATCTACTTCTATTTTTAATAGAAACAGATTAAAGTTACAAAATTATAAATTATGAGATAACATAATCTCTAGATTTAAACCAGGGACTGGTTTAGAGTTTCTGGATGATTTGTCCTCATATGTATGGTTCCTATAACTATGCAGAACTGAGAGAATTTAATTACTCTACTATTCTGTAAATGTATGGAACACCAGCAAAAAACAAAACATTGCAAGTAGTATGCAGCTATAATCATTAACTTTTACACTTAACAACAAATATTTGTAATCATTCATAACACTATAAGCATACCACTTTGGTACTTTACCAGTTCTCTCAACCGCAGAGTCCCTCTATCTCCAGAACTCACCCCCGATTTGAGATCACTTCCATTCCAGACCAACCTCTAATATGTTCAGGAATAGATTATTTAAGCTTTTGCTCCCCAAAGCATGTTTCTAATTCTGCGTCCAGAATATCAGGATGTTTTTCTTCCTCTTTGCCTAGACTTCCCTATTTAGGGAATTTTAAAGCTGCTTTTTGCCTTTCACAACTTTTTACCTCTTCCCAACTACTCTACACCTCATTGGGGAAACTAGATTTTCCTCAAAGTCTAATTTGGAAATAAATTCTTTCAAGGATTTTTGAAATGTTTTTGGGGAAATATTTGCCTCTATCCATCCTCATGCATTTAGCAAGTGATCTCACAATTCATTTGGTCAATCTTCACAACATTATTTTATTTAATTTCCATAATGAAATATTTAATTACATCCACACAAATACTTATCCATTTGGGGTCCACTCCCCTTAAGATTAAAGTTCAAATGTCTAGCTTTGAAAGAAAAACATAAACTAGAGAGATTATTCTGGGATTGACAGGTAGATTATCAGCCAATGATGATTGAGGTGGAAGGTAAATTACTATCTCAATTTGTTTCTAATTTGGTAGACCCATGTGCAAGTCCAAGTTATGTTAGTCCCAAAATAGTGGAAATGTGTAAATTAAAAGAGCAAAAATTCAAAAAACTTGTGGCTGGTATAGCTAGCCACAGGAAATAAACGAAAGGTAACTGCAAAAATTCCAAACTGTACTTTCGAAATTTCAGAACAACACTTAAATGTAGACCTGCACATACTACCATTATGGTCCTACAATGTTTTTTTGGGTATGGACAGGCTAGAAAAACATTGGACCTAATTTGACTGCAAGGAGAAGATTATTTATTACAAAATGTAAGAAGGAGATTCAGGGAATCAAGAAGTCGCTACAGCTACATCCAATTAGAAAATCCCAAATGAATAAATGTATAAGGAAGGGATGTCAAATATATGCTATTCAGGTGGGATATGTTGAATCCAAGGAAAAAACACCTATGATGGAAAGCATGCTGGTGGTGCAATATTTCATAGATGTTTTTCCAAAAAATCTTCATGGATTACCACCAAGACAAGATATCGATTTTACTATAGATTTAATGCCAAGAGCATCACCTGTGTCAAGGGCTCCTTATAGAATGAGCGTTCCATAATTAAGTGAATTAAAAATGTAGTTACAGGAACTGTTGGACAGAGGTTACATTCGTCTAAGTGTGTCCCCTTGGGGAGCACCAGTGTTGTTCGTGAAGAAGAAGGACAGAAAAATGCGAATGTGCATGGATTATAGACAACTTCACAAGTTAACAATCAAGAATGATTGATGATTTTCTTGATGAAGTAAAGGGGACCATAATATTTTCAAAGATAGATTTAAGATCTAGATATGGTCACCAGATCCGAATCAAAGATGAAGACTTTTGCAAGACTGCATTCCGTACTAGGTACGGGCATTATGAATTTGTGGTGTTACCCTTTTGGTTAACAAATTCACTAGCAACCTTTATCAGGTTAATGCATGGAATATTTCATCCTTTCCTGGATACTTTTTTACTTATATTCATAGATGACATGTTAATCTATTCCAAAAACCAGGAAAAACATAAGGAACGTTTAAGAATTGTGCTAGAAATGCTAAGGAAACACGAGCTGTACGCTAAGTATAGAAAATGTGATTTATTTAAAACATAAATTCAATATTTAGGTCATGCCATTTCAGAAAAATGGATTACTATTGATCCAGTGAAATCAAAACACTTATGGAATGGCGAGTAACCTAGAATGTGGCAGACATTCAACCGTTTATGGGATTAGATGGGTACTATCGGAGATTTATTGAGGGATTTTCCTGAATTGTTTTTCCCATTACCTATTTGTAGAGAAAAGGAAAAGTCTTAAAGTGGACTGTCGAATGTCGAAACAGTTTTGAAAAGCTGAAACAATTTTTGACAACTACACCAGTGTTGAGGGTAGCTAACCCCAACAAAGAGTTTGAGGTTCCTACAAATGCAAGCAAAGAGAGTGTTGGGGTAGTTTTATCGCAAGAAGGCAAAGTAGTAACATATGAGTAAAGAAATTTAAGAGAGCATGAACAAAGATATTCGACCTATGAACTAGAATTAACGGAAGTAGTACATGCGCTTCGAGTATGGAGACACTACATGCTGGGGTAAAAATTTGTGCTAAAAACATATGATAGCAACTTCACTAGTTATTTGAAGCAAGCTGATTTAAACTCTAGAAAGGCAAGATATGGACATTTAAACTCTAGAATGCCTTTCTAAATGAGTTTGATATGGACATATAGCAGGTGAAAGGTAAGGAAAACTGGGTTGCTGATGCTTTAAGTAAGAATATGCATGGTGTTTATGAGCTGTATTATAATCAACTGGAAAACAATTTTTTAGATCAATTGAAAGAAGAAGCACAAAAAGATACGAATATCAGTTCCTATGGCAGCAAATGGAAGAAACTAGAAGGATAGGAAGTACTTCTGAGTATGCAGTAAATGATGATCAGATGTTAACTTTTAGAGGTAAGGTGTATGTACCAAGCCATGTGGACCTAATGGAGATGGTAATGAATGAATAACATCATAGCAACTATGTAGGGCACCCAGGATACCCAAAAATGCTGACTACAATTATAAAAGTATATTTCTAGCCTCGTATGTGTAAAAATATTACTGAGTATTTAAATAAATGTTTGGAGTGTCAGCAGGTGAATTGGAGCATTAACATCCCGCAAGATTATTGCAGCCCATACCGATACCTGAATGAAAGTGGAAAGTTATATCCCTAGACTTCATTACAGGTTTACCATGAAGAAAAAGGAAAAATGACTCCATCATGGTGGTAGTGGACAGATTGAGTAAATCTACACATTTTATACCTGAATAGTCCACATAGAAGACTGTACAGATATCATACATATTCATGAGGGAAATTTTCAGGCTGAATGGTATTCTGAAGATGGTTATCTCAGACAGGGATGCCAATTTTACCTCGACTTTTTGGAAGACTCTGTTTACAGGTCTAGGGACCCAAATTAACTTTAGGACAACTTATCATCCCTAGACCGATGGTCAAACAAACCGAGTAAACCAAGTATTGGAACACATGTTACGCATTTATGTGATGTAGCAACCAACCAATTGGGAAGACTATTTGCATCGCTTACAACAATGGTTATCAGGAGTCCCTAAAGATGAGTCTTTTTGAGGCCTTATATGGGAGGCAGTGTCGCACACCCATAAATTAGAACAGACTCGAAACAAAATCAATGTTGGGAACAGATATGCTGGTTGAAATGGAATCAAAAGTAAAGAATATAAGACAAAAATTTAAAGGCTGCACAAGATCGACAGAAGATCTATGAAAATAAAAAAAGTTCCTATCGGGAATTTGAAGTGGGAGACCATGTGTATGTGAGGACTAAACCCAAGAGGAGTACCTTGTGGTGGACCTCTTGTGCCAAGTTGGCTTCTAGGTTCTGTGGACCCTTCCAAATTTTGAAAAGGGTAGGACCTGTGGCCTATCGGCTGGTTTTACAAAGTCACATCCAAGTACACAATGTGTTTCATGTGTCCTTGTTGAAGCGTTATGTGCATGATTCGAAACACGTAATTCATTTGCAGAATACACAAGTAGGATAGAATTAAAAATCCTAACTTGGAATATGATTTCTATATAAGAATTTGATAAGAAATTTTGTTATTTGCTACTAGAGCTGGACGACGAGTTTCTCATCGAGGCGTAACACATACTTGACCGAACGGAAAATATGCTCTGAAAGTGAGTCACCACCAAGGTTAAATTGCAGTGGAAGCACTTCGGCCCGAATGAGGGTACTTGAAACGATGAAATATTTATGTGTGAGGCTTACCCAAAGCTCTTTTCTAAGCTAAAATGAAACACCGAGGATGATGTTACTTCCAGGAGGGAAGTTCTGACAGCTACATTTACTGCTAACTAGTTGTTAAATAGTTAAAATGATTTTTAATATTGTTTAAGGAAAAATACTGAGACAATTATTATTTTTCTGGAAAAGTTATTTTCCTTCTTTTTAGTGATGAATAATAAAATTGGTTATGGAAAGTAAAAGTGAAAAGGCTGTTGGTAAATGTTTTACAAGAACTGAAAAGGTGGTTGGACAGTTTTAACAGTTACCTGCTACTCTGGGGATAAGAGACTCATCCCAGTGAGGAATAGGGGTTTTTTTATAGGTAAAAGGAAGAATGGATATTTTTTTTGAGCTAGTAGAGAACAGTGGAAAAACACACGGTGAATTCCCGAATATTTCTGGCACTGACTGGACCTCGAAACTCTGAGGTCACAACAGAAATTCTACTGTCAACTCGTACCTTTTCAGGGTGGAGCACGGGAGCAAGAAGAGGACGTAATAGTCTCTCTTGAAGGTTGGGTGGACACTGACAACCAACTCCATTTTAAAGATAAGTGATTGTCTAATTTATTATTATTTAAACATCGACTATTTATTTTATGTATTAATCAACAGGCGAATGTTTCTAAGTTTTGTTTATGGAAAAATTGTTATTTAATTTTAGGAGAAAGGTTACCATTTCCTTGGAATCTGTCTCATATTGGAAAAATAGTAAGATAATGAAAATGATTAACTCAAAAAATAGTTACAGGGTTCTGTCTATTAATATTGTATTATTTATAAACCTGTGTATGTTATAGATTTTCTCTAGGTATTGTTTTTCAAAAAAATATATATACAATAGCTTAATATCAATAAGCCAAACAAACAAATATAGTATGGCTTTATAAATGATTCAATATTCTGTCTGTATGCTTTTCAAAGGTGAATAGTTTACTTGATATAAAGTCTATGCAAAAACAAATTGTGCTTATATTTTATATGAAAACTAGATTAATCAATAGTTGTGTGGGATGAGCTATTGGTATTGGGTATGGGGTAAAACCCCAAACCTATATGCATTTCTTCTTCCCTATCAATTCTATATTCGGACAAACTGAAGGATTATTCCTTATTAAAGAAAGAATAGACAGAAGGTTATGTAACCTGGATATTTAACTTCTATAAAGAGAGTAAACTCTTTACTTATATGTAAGAAAAGTAAAGATCCAAAGTTCAAGCCATTTAACATGTCTATCAACTCGAAATAATTATAGAAAGCAACTAGAACGAAAATTTAAAACTGATAATCTTAAATGTCATAGGAAAATAAAAACTAACACATTTTCCATTGAACATTAGACAGATTCTGTGCGTAAAAGAACATTATCAGATAGACCATATAAAGCAATTGTTCTCCAGAAGAAAGAGGAATTTATAGTTTACATTTTATAGTTACATACTCGGCCAGAACCGAAATTTTATAAAATAACACATTATTTTCTCATAAATTAAGTTCAGTGAAATTTTACACTACAAGATAGTAAAAGCAAAGACTATCCGATCCTGAAGGGTTTGGCCGGACTAAACAAGGATTTTAAACCAATAACCAACTTATAACGAGAGCCAAGACTGGATAATAAAACCCTCATGAGAAACTAGGAGTTCACCCAAGATATTTAAGATAACTGGGTCGGAGGGCAAACATTTGTGTACTTGGAAGAATTTAGTCGTTAGCAATGAATCCAAATTAGCTGGCAGTTCCAAAGGACCACATGAAATTGAATAACTTATTATCCAGAAATGGATTTGACCTATATTCCAAAACGATGAGAAAACGAATGAGAGGGTTTTTAAAATGCAAAGCTTAATATATAAGAGAAGAACCAGGTTACACAACGAAATACCAAATATAAGAATGAGGTATACCTGTAAGTAAAGTTTCACTGCAACAATCCAAGTACTGGAACCCTTTGATAACAAGAGAAAAGAAAATTAAAAGATATACATGGATGAGTTAAAGAGGAGATAAAGTGCGACTTGTAAATCCATGAGTGTAAACAAAACAAAGCTTAAGTTATGTGGTGAATACCTAAATAAAGAAATGAGAAGTGGAAGAATGTGTGGGTTTTTTGGGAGCTAGAGCTTGAACTGCACCAAGAATGCTCCAACGATTGTAGAGATATCCCCCCCTTTTCCATACTGTAATCTCAGATGTTCCTCGGCACAAGAATAACTTCGGAGTCGGCATGAATATGCAGTTTAGGAGAGCCACAGTTCAATATTTTCTTCAGAAATAAGATTCTCATATAATAGTTAAGGAAAACACAACATGGAGTAACAAGAAATGGCAGTACCCAACCTAGGGTTGGCAGGGATATCGAGTCGACTCCCACCTAAATTAGGAGCTGTGGATTCTCTAAAATGAATGGTGAGGATATAAATATCATTACCATCGAAATAAGCACAATATTACAAGGGATTTTACACCTGTTACAGATTTTAATAAATGTACCAACTGCATTAAATCTCTAGTACATGCCAGCAAAAGCCTCATTTAAAACAATGTCCTAGTTAATTGTATGCTCTCAGATTGGTGCATGTTATAAAACCAAGATATAACCCTATGTCATAGAAAGAAAATATAGATATATTTAAACCTCTAATACATATTATATGAAAACAATAAACATGATATGTCCAAGGTTAAAATTTTCTTAGGCATTACTTTAACCATAAAATATTAATGATCGGATTTTTATTCTATGCCATGGAATTTGGTACTATATGAAGATGTAATAAGGTTGAAATGACATACAATAAGGTTAAAATTTTATCCTTAGGTTCATAGTAATTTTTTTTTATGTATGTATGTCAAACAATTATTGGGGAGGAGACTCAAGAGAGAACTATAGAAAAATAAAATAACATTCAAGGGCACTCCTTAAAGAGAGGAAATGTTTAAATGAATTTTAATTTTTAATTTTTTATTTTTTTATGTTGGTAAAACGTGAGAATTGTTTTTATTAAGATATATTATTTTGGAATTGAACATTTTAGCTCTTGTTTGTACTCAAGAATTAATAAAATTGATATTTTGTGGTGGTGGCTGAGTCTTATTTACTGAGGAAATTAGTTTTTGTCCCAGGTCAAAGTGGGACACACCTTGTTTTTTTAATTTTTGGTGACGTTTTGTACATCCAATATAAAAGTATTTATTTATGAGTAGGGTATAGATCTAACATATATACATCACTTATTTCTCAATTTGATTTGAAAATATTTAAGTAAAAAATTAAGAATATTTAATTTATATGAGTAATATTTATTCCATGGAAAATCATGAGGAGTTAGAGATATTATATAATTCTTAAAATAGGAGCACATCACATGATTTTGGATAAATTTCTATCTAGAATCTCCCATGATTCATGAAGATCATAAATTACTTGAAGGTGAAGCCATGCATTGACTATATCAATTATTCCTTAAGTTTTTATATAATTACCTCATTTGACTATCCATTGAACATTAGTGGGGTATTTTTCTTTTCCCAAGGTGACCTGGTACAACCCTTTACATCTTAGTACATCACCCACATGGGATGTTCATGATAATTAGTTCAACTAGTATAAAAAATATCATTTTAAGTGTCCATAATAAACTATGTAGGCAATATGCATTTGAAATATGAAACATGCCTTCTCGATGGAAAACTCTCATTCATTACCTAAAATAATGACACTCAAAACATATTTCAGATATAAAATTTATTCCCTTTTAAAAAAATGATAAAAGGATTATCGAAGTGCTATGTTGTAGGTAGAAACTCATCCATGTGGTTATAGATGTACAATGATTTTTTGAGTAATAGAAAATTATGTTTATATTCTAAATTTTCCTATATGCTCACCTTTACAAATAAATTACTTATAAAGCTATCAACTTTTATAAAATGAGCTTATTCACTTTTAATATGAAGTTACTCTATAAATGAAATTAAAATTACATGAAAAAAGTAACATAAAAAGGGGAACATTAAGGTTGTTTTGTTCTGATTCAATTTTATAACTTGATTGAAATACATTCACAATTACATGAAGTTTTCCAAACTCTAAATTAAGAAAAAGGGGGACTTCAACTTGAATATGACTATTTTCCTTAATGTCGTAATGTAACACCCTCATCCCACATGTTTCCGAGCAATCGGCCAACCAAGGTAAACATGTGATGAGAGGCTACTATGCTCTGATTCAACTCCCCATGTATAGTTAAGGAAGTGGAACCGAACGAGCACAACCAATCTAAAATTATACACATCCCACAAAGTCTCTATGATCTAACCCACCCTTCCAGGTGACCAACCCCTAAGGGAACTCAACAATTCAAAGAATTAAAGCCCCAATCACTCCCTTGCTAAAACCTCCATGCGGATCAGAGCCTGAGTTTCTCCCATGAGCCTGCCTGAGTGTGACTATATCCTTTTTATGCAAGTGTTATGCTAGTGATTATGATATTTAAGGCCAAATTTCAGGGCTAGCACATAGTCACTTGCCAAAACTTCATGGAATTTTCAGAAATCAAAATAACATGGAGAAAATGATACCAATGCAAATTCTTGAATGAAGACTTGATTGAACCCTTACTAGATATGACAAGAATTTATTCAAACATGTTAGAAATATGCATTGTGTAGGTCATAATAAAATATCTAATCATAGGGGCCTTATACTTATCCGAGAAGCACTAAAAAATATTGATGCCTTATTGCATTACCTACATTGTCATCTATTGGCTCATATATTCCTTTCTCATTCATTTACAAATCCAAAAATGATGAGAACCATACATTTTCACTGTCATTAAGGATATTCGTAACCAAAATTTAAACAATAGAAATAATGAGGATACAACAACCTTATATCCCACATATGAATCAATACATTTACACATAAAATACCAAGGGAATGAACTATGATTTGTGAATGGAAAATCTAGCCCGGTGTGGGACTACCACGTTCAAATAGACCATAGATTGGTTGAGAAGAATATTTCTTCAGTCATTCACTCTCATGCCATATTCCAAGAATGAAAGGGGGACTAAAAAAAAAAATTAATCAACCAATGATTTTCAAGGCTAAACTATCTCACCCTCATCATTAGAACCATGTTTTACCACAATGCTCACTAGATCACTAGGCCATAGATAAGAATGGATGCCAACTGATTTCTCTACCTACATGGTGAGAATTTTTCCTACCTCCTAGCCTCTAGGATTTACCACAATCCACAGTCTGAAGTTGTGAATCCATCGACATAACTCACTGAGAGATGAAATAAAAACTAAGATGGAGCTCTTCACAAAGCTACCAAGGAGATGACCACCCTAACGCCACTCTTTCAACCCAAAATTGCACCAAAACCAAATTTAGAAATTTCTCCTTAAATGGAGGTCATAGATATGCATACAAAACCATAAGTTAAATCTAGTCAATGCTCATCTAAAATTTAGCCTTAATTTCCCTTTCTAGTAGCACCAATTGCACCATATCGGTAATAAATTCGTAAATACTTCTTTTGAGAAAATCAATGATAATACTAAGTGGTAAATGATTTGAGTCCTTCGATAGAGGGACGAAATTATTGAATAATTTGAAACTAAATAAAATGGTAGTGTATGAAAATGATTTTCACTGAGTGCACATCCAGGATGGATGGAGATCCTTCTTTAAACTTATCCATGCCAAATTCGGTAGGATTCCAATGGAGGTAAGAAGGAAAATGGGAGAGGGAAGAGGTATCATGGGGAGAGGGGAAGGGATCAAAAATAATTCTAAGGGGATCCATAATCCAATGGTGTCTGGGCTAAAGAGACTATTTATCAAATGGAATCATAAATAACTTAAGGAATAGGATAATGTTGCTTAGAGCCATTTATTTCTAGCATGGTTTCTTCCAAGAAGAATGCTATATTAGCTTGCAGATTAGCATCCTCGTTATTAGATATGATAATATGGTATAAATTCATGCAGTGAAAAAAACGCATCATTTTGTTATCCTTTGTAACACCAAATCCAAGGAAGTTATCTTTCGAGTTTTTCTCATTATTAATGAACTGTATATTAAGTAATGAGTCCCCAAAAGTAGTGATATATTTAACCCATTTTTTATTAGTCCTGCCACCACTTTAATTTAAATAGTAATACTATTCATAATTAAATCAAAATTCCAAAAATTGCATTTCAATCAAAATATACAAATAGAATTAATTTTTTTTGTAATATTGGAAGTACCTTTCTATTCATTCATTCATAAAAACATGTTACAATCATATAATATATTTAATGGCCTCAACCTACCAAAGGAAACTAGGTTTTTTGGCCACTGAACAACATTATAGGTCATCCAAAACATTATCAGTTTAAGTCTCTCCATCCGAAGCTTGAAGGCCATAAATTATGTTAACCATCTACAGTTAAGAATACTAAAGTAAATGATATCCGACCATGTCATTAGTAGAAAAACAAAAGTATTAACAAGTCATCCCAGTAGGGTATTTTTCACTTGACCCTGGAATTTCAAATTGATGCAGACCCTGAAGTTGACGTTCGATTCGGCCATGGCATACGTTCTATTGATGGAGTTATAGTTGTATGGATTGAATTTCCTTTTGAATATCTTTGAGACTCATCTCATCCTTCATATGACCCTCAAATTCCATCGTAATAGTTATTGATTTCACCATAATACATTTTATAAGCCAATAGAGATGGGCTGACTATTTAAATAGAGTAAGCCAGCCTCAGGTATGTCAAGGGTGAGAAACCAAGGATGTCCAGTCCTCAACTCAGAGCTTTGTCGTTGCTTTTAAATTTTATTCTACCTCCCACGAATAAATCAAGGTTTACACCTGTTCTGAGGTCCCAACACTATATGCATGCAGGGTGCTTTGCATGTTCTCAACATCAGATTTCCTTCACCTTCAGTTTTGGAGTTTTTTGGATGATGCCCTCTGTGCTTTACCCTTGTCACTTGGCTTGTTGCTATCACTGCATCCATTCCCTCGCTTTCCATGACCAGAGGCTGCCTTTAGCATTCTAACTTTTGTTAGACCACCCAACAACTGTGAAGCCACTCTAACCCTGATAGGACGTAAAACCCACATTGAAGGAGCCCGAGGGGTTGATAGTTTAGGTGGACTTGAAATGATAATACAGACAAATAGGTTGTTAAAATCTTCCCTTTCGGACACATAAAATTGTTATGGACGCCTTTTTTCTTTTAACCATGCACTCGTTCCACGATTCATTCCTTTGCATTTCAGAAAACCAAAGTTTTTCCATATCACTTGATGGTGCCTTAGAATAGGTGACAAACGCATCAAGTTCCAACACAAAGGGTTTACCAGATTGATCACTTTCGAAAACCAGAACCACTATACTACCCCTAACTTGCTGAAACCATAGAAACCAGGGATTAAATAGTTCACATACGACATATGTAGGAATAATATTGGTGAAAGACCATAAATTACAATACATTCCCATTTGAGCAAGAAAATTGCCATAGAAAACAGAAATTGACATCGAAAATGAAAACCAATCTAAATTAATCAACAACCGAAGCTTATAGTGTAGCAATGTCCTCAAACTATTCCAATATTCAAATATTCTCTGACGTGGAGCCTCCATCTCATGAACTAGAAAATCTTGAGAAACATAACATAATCTGCCATTTTCCTTCGCATTGTGACAGTCTCATGCACTATTTCTCTTTTTTTCAAGCATACCGATCTAGTGTAAAAATTTTACAGCCTTTCGGATAAACCAGGAATAAATCCCAACAAGTTCTTGCATTTTAAGGAATTGTTTGGGCTACCTAATTTCCATATCCCTAATGTTTTTATTCATGAATTATATCCCCATAAGGATCATCACCATCCTCACATCCCAATTGGGGAGACTAGTTGGGATTCATATCCCAGTCCACGATCACATGCAAGGGCTCTAATCCTTATTCATGGGACTCATATTCCCCGGTTACATCTAGATACTTTCCAGGGTAACTGCACCCCTAGTTTTCCAAGAAATCCGTTGTGGCATAATCTGATTGAAGAACATGAGAGGGATTAATGTATTCGAATTTTGCAATGGGTTCCTTGATTTCCTAGCTTAACTGAGCAGCTCTCTGACTTCTGATGATATTTTCCCATTACGATCCTTGATATATCGTTTTAATGATGTCTATAACAAGTGCATAGTCTCCTTCAATGACCAATTTATGGAAACATTTTGTTCTTTCAATTAGAATATGATTTTTAACTGCATTGAATTTTTCCTCATTATTGCTTGCAATACTACAATCTAACACATAGAGTCGAACTACCAATCCCAGGCGATCTCTAAAGAGGCCGCCAAAGCCCACAACTCTAGTATTGCCTTCAGAGGTGCTATCAAAGTTAAGCTTAAGAAAACTCTTTGGGGGACATAATAATCTTGAAGATGATTGGTTGGGGGGATTTTTAATTTAGCATCTGCAGAGATAGATCAAGTACTGACAGTATTCACACTTCCTGAGAAAGAACTTTCTAGTCATCAAGATACCATATTTCCACAAGAATAGTTTCGCAGATGTTTTGGATAATTCTTTCCATATTTTTGTAACTAATTTTTTTTAATCTTTGAATACCCGCTTATGTTGCTCCTTCCATACTACCCACGGTAGAAAACTAAATGAGATGTACCATGCTCTATTTAGGACTAGACTTTTGAATGTTCGTTTCCTCTAATTTTCAATGGTAACCTTGATATGTGAATGACATCAACCCGTATGGCCAAACAGAAGGTCATGATTTTGCCAAAGTTGATTAATAAAGGGGCATGAATTCAATAGGATCTCCATGGTTTCATTTTGGGAGGCACACATGCTACACGAAGAGGGATAGTGAACTCCATGCTTTTGTAATTGGTCCTAGGTGAGGGTGTCCCTACTAATGACAAGCAAAGGAATAACTTTAATTTTGGCCAAAATTTCCCAAACCATAATTTACAGCTGAGGGGGTGGAAATTTTTCTCATGGTCTTATGGTTTCAAATGATAACCTTCTTGTATTGTGAACATTCCTATAGTTTTGTAGCCCCGTCTAAGGATTTCCATTCCTTCGGAGATCGTAATCCTTTTATAATTGAGCTCTTTTTCAAAAGCTTCCTATTGATGCAAGTCTAGTGCATTGGGCCAATTTTCCATTCTTTTCCATTGTCTCCATATGGAACTTTCTCTCGTGTCCTCGAATTGGTTAATTTTCAAATTTTCAAATCCATCGGTAAATAGGAATTTCCTAGAATGGTCTGGGTGACTCAATAACTTATCCCTCTATTGGCATGAGTCCTGTCAAAATAAGGCTTTGTCCCCATCTCTAATCTCCCAAAATATATATGTACATATCATATCCTTGTTTCAATATGCTAGATTCTAGATTGATGAGCCTCTAGGAGTGCCCTGAACCCGGAAAATCCCTTCTGTGGATGAGGGCATATGATATTTTTGTTTTGAAATAACATTCCAAAGTTAATTTCCACCCTAAATACAACGCTACCAATTTTTTTTCTTCTGATTTCTTAATTTATATTATAAGGGTCAAGGAGGCATAGAATCCATGCTATTTTAGGTTTTATTACGAAATTCCAGGAAAGGAGATCCCATTTTTTTTTATTTTTGTGCTCCTTGCCAGAGGAATTAGTTGAAAATATTTTTCATTTCAAAGGATGCATTTTTGGGCACAAAAAGACCCGAATGTTGGTAAATGGGAATCAATTATAGCACCACTTTTAGAAGAAACACCCTACTCAACATGTTGAGGTCTCAAAAAGATGAGTTTTGGAGGTGAGATTGAATGCGATCAAGAAGGGATTTCTAACAGGAAAATCAGAGGGAATTAAAGATGGGGGGAATGTGCAAATATTTATATGGAGAGAATCCAATATGAAAAACCAATATTCTGGCCAAAAAGGATTGAGACAAAACCATGGTATTGAAGAAAAAATATCATTATTTATATGGGTTCCTAAGGCTTGCATAGAGTCTTGTAGAATGGAAACTAGGGATCTGGATTATTTGAGAGTGGCTTGCCAGAAAACCATAATATCTTCTACGAATTGATGAGCAGTCAGGGGAAGGTTATTAACCCACAAGAAAATCACTTTTAAGTGGCCTTCTTGAACCTTCGCTTTGATATATCTCGCTAAACCTTTCGCTGCCAATATAAAAAGGAAAGAGGAGATTAGATCTCCTTGTTTAAGTCCCCTAGAGGCATTAATGGTTTGGGATGGGGAGGAATTGAGGAGGATAGAGAACACAAGAGTGGAAATTAGATAACAAACCCATTGAATCCATCTAGATTCAAAGACAAAAGATTCAAGGATATGTTGTGCGTAGGGCCAACTAAGGTAGTCATAGGCTTTAGAAAGATAAAGTTTAGTCATCATGCCCTTGGATCTGAGACTTTTGAGTTAGTGTATGGCTTCGTGATATGTAATAATTTCATCTAGGATTTGACGACCTTTAATAAACCAATATTTTGTAGGAGATTAAAGAAATAATGATTGGTTTAAGATGATTCACCATGATGGTGGAGAGAATATTATAAATTACATCACATAGAGAAATAGTTGGAAAACCCAAGGGATCTTCAAAATGTTTAGATTTAGAAATTAAAGTTCAAAAGATGGAGTTCAGAGCTAGATATACCTTCCTTGATCTTCTTTATTCTTCCACAACTTCCATAATGTCTTTTCTCAGAATAGGCCAGGCTGCTTGGAAAGCTTTTGTTGTGAAACCATTGGGCCCAAGCACTTTATTTTTTGCTAGAACTTTGACTACCTCTTCTACCTTCTCCACAGTGACAACTAGCATGAGTGTCATGTTCTGGTCTCTACTAACCAATTGGGGAATATGCCTAGTTATGCAGTCAATATATATTGTTTTGTGAAGGATCTAGTCTGACAAGATGTTTTTGAAGTGATCTACCAAAATATTCTCCATGTCTTTATGTTGTACTAGGTGGTTCCTTCTTGGTCTAGTAGCAACAATATTCTATTGTGTTGTCTATGTTGGATCATGGCTTTATGAAAGAAGTAGGTGTTTCTGTCTCCTTCACGTAGCCATTGAACCCTGGAATTTTGTTTCCATAATATCTCCTCTTGCTTTATTCATTCTTCAATCTTAGTTAATAGCCTAACCTCTTCCACCTCCAGGGCTCCTAAGCATCCATGCATTATCATTTGTTCTTGCACCTATTCCATGTGGGCCTACAACTGCTTTTGATATTGCTGGATGTGTCCAAATTCCAGTTTATTCCACTTCTTTGTCTTTTTCTTTAAATATTTTAGTGAAGCTAGAAGGTATGCATGGTATTTCTTCCCTCCTCCAAGCTAGAGGCCCACCAATATTTTACCTTTTCTATAAATTATGGATCACGTAGCCAAAAGGATTCAAACCTAAAGGGCCAGTTATGGTGCCCTTGTTCCATATCTACTTCCAACAGGATCGGCCAGTGGTCGGAACCAAGGAATGGAAGGATCAAGGCTTCATATTAAACATCTCTACTAATCATTTCTTCAGATGCTAAAAAACGATATAGCCAAGAAGCCCCTTAATGTGCTCCTCCTCTCCTTTTATTTAATGTATATATTTGATTTATGGTGGGAATGTCCAAAAGATGTGATATTATTTCATTTTTCTAAAGATCTCCATTTCCGGTTCCTATCTTCTGAAACCACCCTTTTTCTCATGTAATGAGATGATCAAATTAAAATCACCCCCAATCGACCAAATTTTCTTAGTATACATTTGTATCATATTTCCTATGCTCTTGAGCAAAGCTTCATTCTCTCCTCAAATATGAGGGCCATAGGCCGCTGAGATAAAAACCCATTCTCTAGTCCCGATATATCTAAATTTCGTAGAAAGGATACGGGGTAGGCCGACCTAGTAGTCAACAAGTGTCTCTATAGGTTTCTAGACAATGGCAATACCTCCAATACACCCTCTTCCATCAATAGCTACTGCTTCATACTTGGGGCAAATGCATTTAAACATTTTGTTAAGTTTCCCTCCTCATACCTTAGTTTCCTAGAGTAGCACTATCTAAGGCTTCTCCTTTTTAAGGTGTTGTTGTAAATATCTTTGTTTACCTTGGTTGTTGAGGCTTCTCACATTCCAAGAGATTACTATCATTGACGAACTTTATTTAATTGGAGGAATTTCACTGAGTGGTTTGACCCTTCTAGAATTAGCTAATATCTCTCCCACCATTTTAATTGACTCTTGAAGGTTTTTCCTTCCATTTTTCTTACATCCCTTGCTTTGGCTATTCGGATCGTGAGAACTACCCAATTTCAATCCAACTAGATCCACTAGATCTTGTTATCGTTGACCTTGTTTTTCAATGTATTGTTGGAATGTATCTCGATACAACTTCTTTTGGTCATACGAGATGAATCTGTCATATAGGTTACACCATTCATTCAAAATCCTTTTCAGTACTACGTCCTCCTTGATTAGTTCTTCCTTTGACACATCGATCTCCATTGTTGATAGATTGATATCTAAAAGTTCCGTGTCAACTTTCCCCTTCGGTTTGGAAACCAATTTCAACGGGTCTCGACTGTGATTGAAATATTTAGGGGTTTTTTCCTCCTTAGAACTCCCCCCACTCCTACAAAATTTAGAACACATTCTGACTGGTCTTTTTCTTTTGTGGGTTTGGAACATGTTGTTTTTGTGACTTTACATTCTTCTTCTTATATGAAACTTCCTTGAAACCCTCACTGTTTTCTTGTGATGGAAGTGAATATTCCGAAGGCCGAGGCACTTCTAGATCTCCTTAATTCAGTGAAAAATATTTATACAAATTCACATACTCGTGACATCAATGACAACGAAAAGGAATATGTTCGTAATCCAATGACTGCTACTAGATTTTGCCCTGGTATTCCAGTTCCACAAATTCTAGAAGGGGTTCGGTAATATTCATATAAACATATGCGGATGTAAGAAGTGTGCCCTCACTAATGGTTAGATTCATCTATTTTCATGAATCCTCCAATTGAATTACCGATCCATTCTAGGATTTCAGGATCCCTGAAATCAACTGGTAGGGAGAATAGACGAACCTCTACTAGAGCTATGAGAAATTCCTCACGATATAAACTGTAGCATTCTTCCGAGTACGTAATAAAGAGGTCTTCATTGTAGTAAAGGTATTAACCTTGCCTTGCAAATTAGAAAAAATCACTGTAAAAAAACCTCATGCTCCAAACTTCATATCTATATAACCCTTTGACTGCCATTTTTGTTCAATCCATTTATCACGTCATTTTATGTGGGCCAAATGTTGTTAAACTTGTAGATTAGGGCATGGTCTTTCATGTAACTGCGATAATTTTCCAGTTTGTTGGATGTCATCACAAAATAGGGTTTGTAGGAGCTCTTGGAAGAAACTTCCCTCATGTTCTTGCTTGCCATTGGGATCCTACTACAGGGCTTATTTTAGGGTTGATGCCCTCCTGAGAACCTAATGGAATACTTGTTTTATTGCTGGATTCATGTGTCACTACACTTTGGAATGACGGGATCGCTCCCCCCATTTCGGGACACTCATTTCCCTATCGGATCTGCAGCTTAGGAGGCTACGATGAAAGATAATGATTCAGAGTTTATCAAAAACTTGAATGGCTGTGGAAAACCCTATGAAAGCTCAACATGTACTCTTTTTTTTATGTTCATTAAATTAATTCCAAATAAAATAATGTATAAATAAAAAAATAAAAAAATAAATCAATAAATTATAATTATAATAATTTAATGTTTAAAATGAAAAAGAAAAAATTCACAAATTTATAAAATGTTTAATATAATAAATTAAATATATATATTTTTTTTTACAAACAATTTTTTTAGAGCATGCTATATTAAAAAATATGTCATAAAAAGAAAGAAAAATCATATCCATATTTACTACAATAAAGAGACATACACAAAATGACATTCTTTTCTACTGTAACAACAACAATCTAGTAAAACAAGAGTTTTCCCTTTTTCATTATTTTGCTTACCTTGAGACCTGCAACAATTGAAATGGAGAACTACATCAAAAATTAAAACAAGAGGGACATGTTAAAATGGGCTTTACAAAATGGAGAGTATTATTTATTTATTCTATTCAATTTGAAGTAGTAAGTTTAAGTTACAATTGTATTTTCACTTTTTGTGTTGTTTTCAGTTTTTACTCTTTTTTTTTTTAATAGAGATAATTTCACAATTTTGTCTTTTCAAGGAAATTATAAATTATTTTTTTCTACTTTTTCCATTCTTCTAATTTATTTATAAATAATTTTTCTATAAATAAAAGCATCATTTTTGTTTCTTACATATTTTTTATATTTATTTTTCCAAAACCTTTATTATATTATTCTTCTCTATTTCCCATCTTCCACAATGAAAATGTGTGTGTAGTGACTTACTGCAATCACTTTTAACATTGTTTCATCTAGGTCATCAATTATTTAAAACTCTAGCCATATTTTAAGAGAGATGGGCATTAATATAGTGATCATTTGGTGACCATTTTCGAAGATTCTTTCCTTGCTTTGTAAATCAGAAAAAATCACTGTAAAAAACCTCATGCTCCAAACTTCAGATCTATATGACCCTTTGAGTGCCATTTCTGTTCAGTCGATTTATGAGGTCCTTTTATGCGGGTCAAATGTCTGTAAAATTGCAGATTACTGCATGGTCTTTCATGTAACTATGATAATTTTCCAGTTTGTTGTGACATCACAAACCGGGGATTCTAGGAGTTCTAGGAAGGCACCTCCCTTGTATAGGGCTTGTGTTAGGGCCTATGCCCTCTTGAGAACTTAATGGAATACTTGTTTTACTGTTGGATTCATGTGTCACTACACTTCGGTAGGAGGGGAGGGGATCTCTCCCCCCATTCTGGGGCACTCATTTCCCTATCAGATCCACAACTTGGGAGGTTGCGATGAAAGAGAATGATTCAGAGTTTATCAGAAACTTGAGCGGCTGTGCAAAACCCTAGGAAAGGTGAACCTGTACTTTTTTTTTTTATGCTCATTAAATTAATTCCAAATAAAATAATGTATAATTTAAAATAAAAAAATTTAATTATAATTATAATAATTTAAAATAAAATAAAATTTCTTTAATTTTCATTATTAATTAGTTAAATTTGGTTAGTTTGAGATATAAAATGATACAAATGTTTTAATATCTATAATTTTTTTGAAACATTTAATTTATATAATGAATAATTAACTTAAAATTTTAAAAATTGTATTTAGATTTAAATATACATATAAACCAATTAATATAATTTTGGTACATATTAACTACGAAACGAAATAAAATAAAATATATTATAAATATCTCAAAGAAAATCTTAGCAAAAAGCATAAGCATGGGAATGACACGTTTATCCCATTATTGTTTTTTATTGATATAACAAAAAGTGACCAACTGAATTCTACAATGAACTTCTTAGAAAAATATAAATAGTTGTACTAAAAAAAACATGACTACTGCTTTTTATTATACAAGGTTTATAATATGTTATATAAGTTGGGAGCTAGTCCGATAGTATTGCGTAAGGTATAACTCAACGTAAGCAGCTACATCATTTGTTCTATCAGTAATTTTATGGTGAACTTTTAGAAAAATATAAATAATTCTATTAAAATGTGTCAAAAGAATTTTTTTAAGTATAAAATGCTTAAAATACATTATTTAAATTGTAAGCTTGCTCGACAGTATTGCAGCATATGTAATTTACTGCGTGGATACCTGGGATGGTGAGAGCTCCAACTTCCCAACATGTAAACCAATTTTTTAAATCATAGAATATCGTGGATATTTCTGGCTGAAGTTTCTTGGATGACTTCACAAGCTAAAGTAATATTTGGTGCAGTGAGAGCACGCTCATACATTAAAAAAGCATTATCTCGCTGGATATTTCCGTTTGAAGTTTCTTGAAAGACTTCATAAACTACATTAATATTTTGGTGCGTTCCGAGAAGATGTTTTTCTTTACAATGGATGATATGCAAGTTGTCAATGGGCTGGCCCCAGCTTATAGTGCCCGGTAGATACCCAGATGGCAATTGTCTAAATCCAACTTACAGCGAATAACATAGCCCCAGTTGGCAATGGCCTAGATTCATCTGAGAGTGCAGAGCACTAACGCAACTTACCATGCAGAGCGGATAACAAACTTGAAATTGGTCAATGGAAATGATGGAAGTTTTATTCACAACCAAACTAGCGAATTTTAAAATGTATTAAAATTATGATAGAGTTCCACTTTAGGGGATTGATTATGGTCAATCATGCAGTACACAATGTGATCAATTGCTGACAAGGATGGCACTCAGCGCCACCTTCATATTTTGAAGAAACCGCCCACAAGATATGCGGGAGGAAGACGGTATGAAGTCGGATTTGACATCTCTTCTCTTCCCTATAAATTGAGAGCACCCTGCAACCCATTGCATCGTAATAATTACTCCGAGTTTTCATTTTCATTTGTATCCGAGTTTTCATTATAATTACTCCGACTGCAACCTGCTGTCATGGCTTCTACACGCGGTTCGTCTATTTTATATCTTGTGATCTTATATCTTGTGATCTTAGCACTGGCTGTTTCGGTAAGATGCCACTTGCATTTAACTGTTAATTTTCTTCTCTGAAGCAAATGTTGTCCCGTGATACTTATTTTCACATCTGGTAGTTGGATATTTCGTTCAATATATCTGATTGACATTGAATATGAACTCAGCTGATTAATGTATCTGCAGATGTATGCCGAAGCTATTGATATTGGAGTTTCAACATCAGTTGGGGTGATTATATCTCTACCTCTATTTGAGTTTTATTTCATGGGCATAATTCATTCATAGATGTAATTAGGAGACCCGGCTTTACACATATTCAAGTAATCACACTTGTCTCCTTCCTTTTCCCGATTGCAGCTGCAAACACATGCAATGAATAGGAGGCTTCTGCAGACAATAGGTAAATTCTCCGAAAGGAACACATGATATTGTATTTTCTATAGATGCTGAACCAACTGCTTTAATTGTTTATTGTGAATTCGAAGCTTAAGACATGAATTTATTGTTATTGCTGCTAATGCTGCTTCACATTTTCTTGCCTATATTGTTGATGATTTAAGTTCTTCTTGTGGATTCACGACTTGTGTTGTTAGGTTATTTGTTGTTTGTATTGCTTCTGTTACTATGGTGGTTTTTCTGTTACTATGGTGGTTGCTTTCAACACCTCTTGTGAACTCGAACGCTCGTTTTAGGCATTTGTTATTTCAGCTGTTATTGCGTTGTACATTCTCTTGTGAAGTGAAGTCTCATCATAGGAATTTGTGGTTCTGACTTTTACTTGTGAA
Source organism: Pinus albicaulis (assembly GCA_034641835.2). Lineage (NCBI taxonomy): Eukaryota > Viridiplantae > Streptophyta > Pinopsida > Pinales > Pinaceae > Pinus > Pinus albicaulis. The sequence goes on along the minus strand of JAXQQM020074009.1, from coordinate 18,763 downwards.
TCGCAAGCCCATATCTGTTTTTATGGTTTGTTTCCTGCTTTAGTTTTTTTTGAATGAATTCAATGCTGATCCTTGGCATCGGAATTAACTGTTTCATGAATTGGTCAGCGCAGATTGTAACGCAGCCTGCGGAGAACGATGCAAGGAAGCATCACGCCAGAACGTATGTTTAAGAGCTTGTGGTACATGCTGTGCCAAATGCAAGTGTGTTCCTCCTGGCACATATGGAAACCAGGATCTCTGCTCATGTTATGCCAGCCTCAAGACACATGACAACAAACCTAAGTGCCCTTGAGTATGCTATATCCAGTATTATTGTTTTGAAGTTGTAAGGACTTCAGACATATATGGTTATTAGTTTTTACCGTAGGCACTGGATTCTCAGGAAGCTTATTATCAGTGCGTTTATGGTTCTATAAAAATATTGAATGAATAACCGCTTAAGAATGTTGGTTGAGTTACTACAAATTCCGCCAATGAAGTGAAAGCTTATAGCTGGAAAGATATATTGTGTTGTTAACATCGTTAATGTCATAATAAATTTGTATTGTGAAAAACAATGTTGGTTAAATGTTATTGGAAGAGAATTCCTTGATATGTATAATCACGTGTAAAATTCCTACACACTTTATTATTTTGTGGAAAATCTATGTTTCTACACTTTTTATTATTTTGTGGACAATCTATATGTTCCATGGTTGGAGAGAATTCAGAATGTTTATTTCTTTGAGAATGAAATTTTGGACAGAATTTACTTCACACTAATCAGGACAATGATTCACTCCAAAGAATTTATTTCACATTAATCATAACAATCTTCTATAACAAATAAACTTCACTAATGTTCCTACACTCTTTATTATTTTGTGGACAATCTATATGTTGGATGGTTAGAGAGAGTTCATAATGTTTATTGCTTTGAGAATGACACTTTGGAAGGAATTTACTTCACACTAATCATTACAATGATTCACTCCAAAGAATTTATTTCACATTAATCATAACAATTTCTATAACAAACAAACTTCACTAATGTTCTTACACTCTTTATTATTTTTTGGACAATCTATATGTTCGATGGTTGGAGAGAGTTCAGAATGCTTATTGCTTTGAGAATAACACTTTGGAAGGAATTTACTTCACACTAATCATTACAATGATTCACTCCAAATAATTAATTTCACATTAATCATAACAATCTTCTATAACAAACAAACTTCAGATTAAAAAATCAAGTTAAAAAATATATCAATTTGTTAACTAATATAACCAAAGATGTCTTAAAACGAACAATTAAATTAATATTATGAAAAAATAAAATAAAAAAATATGTACATTATTATAATATTCCAAAATAATAGAAATGAAAAAGAAATAATTCACAATTTTATAAAGTGTCTAATATAGTAAATTAAATATTAATTTTTGTTTACAAATAATTTTTTTTATAGTATCTTATATTAAAAAATATGTTATAAAAAGAAAAAAAGCTTATACAATCTGATTTTTATAGAGATATACAAAAAATCACATCCATATTTACTACAATAAAGAGACATACACAAAATGACATTCTTTTCTACTATAACAACAACAATCTAGTAAAACTAGAGTTTTCCTTTTTTCATTATTTTTCTTTCCTTGAGACCTGCAACAATTGAAATGGAGAACTACACCAAAGATTAAAACGAGAGGGGCAAGTTAAATTGGGCTTTACAAAATGGAGAGTACTATTTATTTTTCTATTCAATTTTAAGTAGTAAGTTTAAGTTACAATTGTATTTTCAATTTTTGTGTTATGTTTTTATTTTCTACTCTTTTTTCTAATAGAGATCATTTCACCATTTTGACTTTTCAAGACAATTATAAATTATTTTTTCTACTTTTTCCATTCTTTTAATTTATTTATAAATAATTTTTCAATAAATAAAAGCATCATTTTTGTTTCTTACATATTTTTCTATTTATTTTTCCAAAACCTTTATTATATTATTCTTCCCTATTTCCCATATTCCACAATGAAAGTGTCTTTGTAATCACTTACTGCAATCACTTTTAACATTGTTTCATCTAGGTCATCAATTATTTAAAACTCTAGCCATATTTTAAGAGATATGGGCATTAATATAGTGATCATTTGGTGAAATTTTAGACATCCAATATAAAATTTACCTATGTATGAGTAGGGTATAGATCTCACATATATACCTCACTCATTTTTCAATTTGATTTGAAAATATTAAGTGAAAATTTACAATTAAATTGATATGAGTAATCTTTATTGCATAGAAAATTATGAGGACTTATAGACATTATGTACTTAAAATAAGAGCACATCATTTGCTTTCGAGATAATGCCTCAATTATTATGCTTACTTAGTTTGGATTGGGTTGTTGAGGAAGTTGAGAGATTTTCTCAACTTCTCTCTCTAAGATTAGAATTAGCTTCATCTATATGTACGTATGCAATCTGGTGTGAACAACAATTCAATTATCAATTTTATGTTGTTTCTGTGCAAAGAGTGTTTTTCAATTTGGTATCAGAGCGTTTTATCCTTTCTGCACTACGCCAGGCCATACACTGGGTTTGCACCTATTACTTGCTCCGCGGTAGCAAAACCAGAAGGTGAAGAGGACGTTGAACACTGCAATATTGTTGTGGGCACCGTTGTTGGTGAGTATTGAAGAAGAACACAGTGTTGGAGGAGGTTTGAGCAGCGTAGGCTGTTGGAGCTGGCTCTGAACATAGGTTCTGCAGTGAAAGCCTTTGGACGCGGAACGTACGTTCTTTGAGTGGCAACGTGGGTTGTTGTGAGTGAACAACCTGAGCATTGCTAGGAAACGATTATGTGTTTTCTTTTTGATAAGATTCAAGCTAACGCCATATAAAACAGGAGAGGATAGATTCCCCTCGTTATTTTTCAGATTCAAGTGATCCAAATCGCTTCAACGGGGATCAGCATTCCAGTGTATGGTGGAGAATATTCTCTCATTGACTAAGAGTGGCACTGTTGTAAGGCAACGCACAACTATCTATAAGGTACTTTAAGAGTTAGTGGAAAGAGCCCACGCACACCCACATATTTAGCACATGCACTCAGAAGCGTTGAGTGTACTTTTCGAATTTTTATTAAGTTTAAATTGCAATTTGTTTTAGACTTTCAAAGTGCTAAATTTAGCGTTTCTCTTCAACATGGAGCAGCCTATTGTATTAGAAAATTTTAATGGCTTTAATTTCTACACTTGGAAGGTAAAAGTTCAGCTGCAAATGATGAGTAGAAATTTATGGAATATTGTAGAAGGCTCAGAAAAAGCACCTACAGATGCTCAACAGTTAATTGCATGGGAAAAAAGAGAGGAAAGAGCCAAGTCTATTCTTGGACTATCACTTGCAGATTCCCAGCTACATCTTATTGACTTAAAGAAATCTTCTGCAGCAATATGGGAAGAAATGAATAAGGTATTTGGGGCAAAAGCTGTTAATGCAAAATTTTTCTTAAAGTTACAATTGTTTAAACTTCAAATGGATAGTGAGACATCATTGTCAACACACATAAATGAGTTAAGAGCTTTGATGAGACAATTGTCAGAAATTAATTCTAAAGTAGATGATGATGATGCAAAGGCAATTTTATTAAATAGCTTGTCTTCAAAATATGATAATGTCATATTTACTCTAAGTCAAATGCCACATCAATCACTTGATGAAATGATAGCAGCTCTTATGGCAGAAGAAAAGAGGATAGGTGGCACAGAGGCTAGTTCACATAATGAACTTGCACTATACTCCAAGGGAAGGGTGAATAAAAATAAGACTGAATGTTTCTATTGTCATAAATATGGACATACAACATTCAATTGCAAAATTCGGGCTCGAGATCTTTTGAATGGAAAATTGAAAAAATCAGCCTATGCAACATTTTCAGACGATTCACCCGATGCAATATTTGAAGATTCTTCAAGTGAGGATGAAACTCCTGATCCATCTCTTAAAATTTTCTAAAGCATGTTTTGTAAAGTGATTTGCAAGTGTGTGGAATATAGTGTGGAGTTTAAGCTTATATTTATTGCTATGAGATTTGTGTAGTGCAGAACCAATTATTGAACAAATTAGCATTATTTAAATTAGTCGTTCTCGACGTTCTTCGGTGCCGAGAGAACAATTGGCTAATTTGATTATGTGAATTTGTTATACGCTGATGGGTCTTGTTGTGCTTTGGGCTTCAAGAGCATCAGTTACAGGTTATACAATGAGATCCTTGTGTGTAAAGGTCACTTTGTAGGATTGATCGCTGATCATATTATGTACCTAGAATATTTTCCTATAGACTGTTGAAATTTATTCTTCGGGGTTATTTCACAGATGGAAATATTTCCATAGGATAGTTTAGTGTCGAGGCTCTTCTTCGGGGGTGTCAAGAATCTTTGATCTTACAAATTCAGCATTGATGGTCAGAAACAAATGTATTTTAAATGGGTTGAATGGTAGCTCGAAAATGGTGGAGAAAAGAGCGTTGTCTATGAGATCTCAGAGTGGGTACAAATGTTAATGAAGACTAGGGCAGACAAATGTTTGTATTAAATTAGTGTGTTCTCCATTTCTGTAATGTAGGCATTAAGGGGGGGTGTTTGAGATAATGCCTCAATTATTATGCTTACTTAGTTTGGATTGGGTTGTTGAGGAAGTTGAGAGATTCTCTCAACTTCTCTCTCTAAGATTAGAATTAGCTTCATCTATATGTACGTATGTAATCTGGTGTGGACAGTAATTCAATTATCATTTTTATGTTATTCCTATGCAAAGAGTGTTTTCAATTTGATATAAGAGTGTTTTCAATCATCACATCCTATTGGATAAATTTCTATTTAGCATTGCCCATGATTCACGAAGATCATAAATTACTTGAAAGTGAAGTCATACATTGACCATTTCAATTATTCTTTAAGTTTTTTCTCTATAATTATCTCATTTGACCATCCTTTCAATATTACTAGGGTACTATTCTTTCCATAATATGACCTCTTTAAATCTTTTACATATTAGTACATCACCCACATGGGATCTTCATGAGAAGTAGTTCATATTAGTATAAAAAATATCATTTAAAGTCACTATAAGAAACTATGTAGATCAAATTCAATGTAGGAATATGCATTTGAAATATAAAACATACATTTTGGATGAAAATATTTCAAAGCCCTTTTAAAAAAAATGAGAAAAGGATGATCGAAGTGCTATTTCGTAGGTAGAAACACATCCATGTGGTGATAGATGTACAATGATTTTTTGAGTAAAAGAAAATTATGTTGCTTCTCTAAATTTTCCTATATGCTCATATTTACAAATAAATTACTTATAAAACTATCTATTTTTATAAAATGAGAATACTCACTTTTAATATGAATTTAATTTATAAATTAAATTAAAATTGCATGAAAAAAGTAACATAAGAAAGGAACATTGATTCAATATCATAACTTCATTGAAATATATTCCCAGTGACATGAAGTTTTCCAAGTTGTTACTTGAGAAAAAGAGGGACTTCAACTTGAAACCTTTGATAAATAAAATATTTGTCAACCAAGTTAGGTACTAATCAGCAGATAACAAATTAATTAAAGTGGGAGGTTTTGAAGTGTGTACTTATAGCTATAATCATTGAGCTTGCATGTGAAAAGGATGTGAGTCAAAAATAAAAATTGATGGGGTTAAATTTTGGTTAGCTTATCTAGAAAATGAAAAAATTATCTCTATTTCTAGGTTGTTGAGATTCCATAAAACATACAATTAATATACTATACGAAACAGAGAACAATTTTTTGGTTTTTTCTCTCGATTTTTTGATTTTGTATATAACACATAAAAATAACACATGTATACAAAAGTACTAGGAAAATGTGAATAAAAATAAAAAACTAAAATCTCAATCCTATAAAAAATTTAAAAAGAACATTTATAGGCTATAACTCTACATATAACAAATAAGATTCTATTTTGGGAAAAAAGAACATTTTAAAGTAAAATGAAAAACATTCGGAATTGAAAGTATCACTTGAAGTGCAATGGAATAGTATACTTAAAAAACAATCTATATAATTACCAGAGTTTAGAAATGTAGGAGTAGAAGTTTGAGATATAGATCAACCAAGGGACAACTCTTCAAATGGGACTTCATACCATGCTCATAAAAATTGAGTAAAATTTGAGTATTTCATACCGCACAAACACTCCCATGCTCATAAAAATTGAGTATTTCACACTCCTCAAACACCTTAAGTAACCACTAAAAAAACCATATCAAGAATCATAGTACTAGTACTTATACATGATTAAAACCCTCCATGAGTCAAATAGTTCATAGCCCAAGGCAACATGGCTACAAGGAAATTTATTAATGCAAAAGAAAAAAAAATTACATAAGAGAGCTTTTAACAACAATGCATACTAAAGAAACAAAGTAATAAACACACTTTTATCTAAACGTGGACTTGACCAAGTTGATCTTAAATAACTCTCATGTATCTAAATATCCTAATTTTTGAAATAATAACTTATTTGTAAATATGTTATTTTGAGCAATAAATGTATTGTGAGATCTATAGAGTGATTAATGAAATATTTGTACAGTTATTTTTGTGAAATAATTTATAAAAATAATTAAGAAATTATAAACAATGGCATGCCTCTCCTCGTGTATAAATATATGTTATCCATAATGAAATTTTATGAGCACATATGTATAACTCTTAAATTATTTTTCTCTATCATTTTGTGAACATATATGCATTACTCCTAAATTATTTTCCTCTCTCATTTGTTTGTTATTGGTGTTTTCTCTTCCTTGCATAGGTGCATTACTCCGAAATTATTTGTTTTTTTTGTTTGTTATTAGTGTTTTCTTTTCTTTGGTATTATAGCAATTCTCTAGAACCAAGGATTAGAGAGTTTGTGAGATCTGTGAAAACATGTGCCTGAGGTTGTTTTTGGAGCTGCTTGCACTGATCTTTTAGCCTATGAGCATTGGACACCACGTTGGAGGTAAAGTAGAGCTTTTTTTTCTTCTTTGGTGCTGTGTGTGGAACCGCAAACGATCAGGAGTCATCTGGAGTAGGAACTGAGTTTAATGCATAGAGCTTTCCTACAATGCATATGAGACCCGCATGTGAATGACTGTGTGCAATATTTGACCGTGAGAAAGATCTTCGTGTGTAGCCTTGCCTGGAGACTAGTGAGACTTGTGCAATGTGGGTAACAGTTTAGCGATGTTAAAGTCAACCTGTAGTTCATTTGGTATCGAATGCTTTGACCCCGTGTATTCATTTGGTTCATTTGCCTTTTTTATTCATCAGTTGACCATGCTTGTCGAATGAATATTAATTGGATTTGGATTTGGTTTGACGTACAATCTACGAACACGTTAATTCTTTCTCGTGAAATTTTAAAATTAAAAGTTTGTTGTGTAGTTAGTGTGATTTTTTTGAAAGTTTTTACAGTTGGGTTTTTTCCTTCTAATTTCTCTAAATTCCTTTTTTAGTGGATATCAAATTAAAAAAAAAAAAACTTAAAGGGTATGCATACTGCTTTTAATCCCTTGCTTTTTAGTGGATATCAAATTTAAAAAAAAAAACTTAAATGGTATGCATACTGCTTTTTAATCCCTTAAATAATACACATGAAGTCCAAAAATAGATTAAAGCTTCACGTGTATTTTTGAAATACATGCTTTACATCAAACCCATTCCATTAATAATTATGGAATGAGAGAGAATTACTGGGGAAGAGACTCGAGAACTAGAGGAAAAAAAAAAATTCAAGGGCACTCTTTAAAGAGAGAATTATTTGGGAATAGACTTAAGAGAGAACTAGAGAAAAAAAATTTCAAGAGCACTCTTTAAAGAGAGGAAATTTTTAAATGAATTTTAATTTTTAATTTTTAATTTTTTATATTGTTAAAATGTGAGAATTGTTTTTATTAAGATATATTATTTATTTTCTTACAAGTGGTGTAAAAAAAAAGTTTTTTTATCTTTTCTCTAAGAGATATTATACTCATTTAGAAAATATATTGAGTTTTGTTTCAGCTTTGATAGAATTAAACTTTTTAACTCTTGTATGTACTCAAGCATTAATAAAAATGATATTTTGTGGTGGTAGTTGTGTCCTATTTATTTATTGGGGACATTAGATTTTGTCCCGTGTTCTTTTTATTTTTGATGAAGTTTTGTGCATCGAATATAAAAGTACTCATTTATGAGTAGGGTAAAGATCTGACATATATATATCACTCATTTCTCAATTTGATTTGAAAATATTTAAGTAAAAAATTAAGAATATTGAATTTATATGAGTAATATTTATTGCATGGAAATCAGGAGGACTTAGAGACATTATATAATTCTTAAAATAGGAGCACATCACATGCTATTGGAATAATTGATATCTAGCATTGCTCATGATTCACGAAGATCATCAATTACTTGAAGGTGAAGCCATACATTGACTCTATCAATTATTCCTTAATTTTTTTCTATATAATTACCTCATTTTACCGTCCTTTGAACATTAGTGGGGTATTTCTCTTTTTCCAAGGTGACCTGGTACAATCCTTTACATCTTAGTACATCACCCACATGGGATCTTCATGATAAGTAGTTCAACTAGTACAAAAAAATATCAATTTGAGTGTCTATAATAAACTATGTAGACAATATGCATTTTAAATATGAAACATGCATTCTTGATGGAAAACTTTCATTCATTGCTTAAAATAATCACACTCAAAACATATTTCAGATATAAACTTTATGCCATTTTAAAAAAAAGCTAAAAGGATGATGGAAGTGCTATGTTGTAGGTAGAAACTCATCCATTGCTAATAGATGTACAATGATTTTTTGAGTAATAGAAAATAATGTTTCTACTCTAGATTTACCTATATTCTCACCTTTACAAATAAATTACTTATAAATCTATCTACTTTTATCGAATGAGCATACTCACTTTTAATATGAAGTTACTCTATGAAATAAATTAAAATTACATGAAAAAAAGTAACATAAAAAAATTAACTTTAAGGTTGTTTTGTTGTGATTCAATTTGATAACTTGATTGAAATACATTCCCAATTACATGAATTTTTCAAAACTCTAACTTGAGAAAAAGGGGGACTTCATCTTGAATATGACTAATTTCCTGAATTTCATAATGTAACACCCTCCTCCCACATCTTTCCAAGCAATTGGGCAACCGGGGTAGATGTGTGATGAGAGGCTACTATGCTCTGATTCAACTCCCCATGTACAGTTAAGGAAGTGGAACCGAAACAACAAAACCAATCTAACCTTCTACACATCCTACAAAATCTCCAGGATCTAACCCACCGTTCCAGCTGACAAACCCGTGAGGGAACTCAACAATTCAAGGAATTAAAGCTCGAGTCGCTCCCTTGCCAAAACCTCCATGCGGCTCAAAGCCCAAGTCGCTCCCATGAGCCTGCCTGAGTGTGACTATAGCTTTTTTATTCAAGTGTTATGCTAGCGGTTACAATATTTAAGGCTAAATTTGAGGGCTAGGACCTAGTCACTTGCCAAAACCTCATGGAATTTTCAGAAATCAAAATAACATGGTGAAAATGATACTAATGAAAATTCCTTAACAAAGACCTGATTGAACCCTTACTAGCCATGACAAGCATTTCTTCAAATATGTAAGAAATATCCATTGTGTAGGTCATAATAAAATATCTAATCGTAGGGGCCTTATACTTATCCGAGAATCACTATGATGGATTGATGCATTATCACATTAGTTGCATTATCATCTATTATGTCATATTTTTTTTCATTCATTTAAAAATCAAAACATGATGAGAACCATACATTTTCACTGTCATTAAACATATTCATAACCAACATTTAAACAATAGAAATAATGAGGATACAACAACCTTAAATTCCGCATATGAATCAATACATTTACACAAAAATACCAAGGGAATGAACTCTGATTAGTGAATGCAAAATCCAACCCGGTATGGGACTACCATGTTCAACTAGACCATAGATTGGTTGAGAAGAATATCTCTTCAGTGATTCACCCTCGTGCCATATTCCAAGCATGGAGACAATGATTCCACTCCCCATGTACAGTTAAGGAAGTGGAACTGAAACAACACAACCAATCCAACCTTCTACACATCCTACAAACTCTTGACGATCTAACCAACCCTTCCAGCTGACGAACCCCTAAGAGAACTCAACAATTCAAGGAATTAAAGCTCGAGTGGCTCCCTTGCCAAAACCTTCATGCGGCTCAGAGCTCGTGTCGTTCCCATGAGCCTGCCTAAGTGTGAAAATAGACTTTTTATTCAAGTGTTATGCTAGCGATTACGATATTTAAGGCTAAATTTGAGGGCTAAGACCTACTCACTTCCAAAAACTTCATGGAGTTTTCATAAATCAAAATAACATGGAGACAATGATACCAATGCAAATTCTTGAACAAATACTTATTTGAACCCTTACTAGCGATGACAAGAATTTTGTCAAACATGTTAGAAATATGCATTGTGTAGGTCATAATAAACGATCTAATCATAGGGGCTTTATACTTATCCAAGAATCGCTAAGAAGTATTTATGCATTATCGCATTAGCTGCATTATCATTTATTAGTTCATATATTCCTTTCTCATTCATTTAAAAATCAAAACATGATGAGAACTATTCATTTTCACTGTCATTAAACATATTCATAACCAAAATTTAAACAATAGAGATAATGAGGATATAACAACCTTAAATGCCACATATGAATCAATACATTTACACATAAAATACCAAGGGAATTAACTCTGATTAGTGAATTCAAAATCAAACTCAGTATGGGACTACCACGTTCAACTAGACCATAGATTGGTTGAGAAGAATATCTCTTCAGTCATTCACCCTCGTGTCATATTCCAAGCATGAGAGGGGGAATTAGAAAGGAAATAATCAACCAGCTATTTTTGAGGCTAAACTAGCTCACCCTCATCAATAGAACCATGTTTTACCGCAATTCTTACTAGATCACTAGGCCATAAATAAGCATGGATGCCAACTGATTTCTCCACCTATGCCTTGAGGATTTTTCCTATCTCTTCGCCTTTAGGATTTACCATAATCCACAATCAGATGTGGTGAATCCATCAAGATAGCCTGCTGAGAGGCAGAATAAAAAACTGAGATGGAGATCTTCTCAAAGTAACTGACGAGATGACCCCCTTAACGCCACTCTTTCAACACAAAATTGCACCATATCCAAATTTATAAATTTCTCCTTGAATGGAGGTCGTAGAGATGCAGAGAAAAGAATAAGTTAAATATGATCAATTCTCATCCAAAATTTAGCCTTGATTTCCCTTTCTAGTAGCACAAATTGCACCATATTGGCAATAAATTCCTAAATAATTATTTTGAGAAAATCCATGATAATACTAAGTGGTAAATGATTCAAGGCCTCAGATAGAGGGATGAAATTATCGAAGTAGGTGAACCTAAATACAATGGCAGTGCATGACAATAATTCTCAGTGAGTGCACATCGAGGATGGGTGGCGATCCTTCATTAAACTTGTCCATGCCAAATTCAGTAGGATTCCAAGGGAGGTAAGAATGAAAAAGGGAGAGGGAAGAGGTTTCATGGGGAGAGGGGAAGGGATCAAAATTGATTCTAAGGGGATCCATAATCCAATGGTGTGTGGGCTAAAGAGACTATTTTTCAAATGGAGTCATAAATAAATTAAGGAATAGGTTACAAATGCTTAGAGCTATTTATTTCTAGCATGGTTTCTCCCAAGAAGAATTATATATTAGCTTGCAGATTATATTCCTCTTTATTAGATATGATAATGTGATATAACTTCATGGAGTGAAAAAAACATCTCATTTTCTTATCCTTTGTAACACAAAATCCAAGGAAGTTGGGTTGTTCTCATTTTTAAGGAATTGTATAGTAAGCAACGAGTCCCCTAAAGTAGTGATATATTTAACCCCTTTTTTATTGGCTATGCTTACTCCTTCGAGTAGACCATACATTTCTTAGTGGTTTTTGGATTTTCTCCCTAGACCGCACGTGAATTTACTTATGTTTTTCCCTCGGGACTCATTAAAATGTCCTTCCTACCACCACTTTAATTTTAATAGAAATATTATTTATAATTAGATTAAAATTCTAAAAATTGCATTTCAATTAAAATATAAAATAATATTTTTTGTAAGTTTGGAAGTACCTTTATATTCATTCATTCATAAGAAACATGTTACAGTCATATAATATATTTAATGGCCTCAACCTTCCAAAGGAAACTAGGTTTGTTGGCCACTGAACAACATTAAAGGCCATCCAAAACATTATTAGTTTAAGTATGTCCATCTGAGACTTGAAGGCCATAAAGTATGTTAACCATCTACAATTCAAACTACTAATGTAAATGATATCCGACCAGATCATCAGTAGAAAAACAAAAATATTAACAAGTCATCCCAGTAGTTAATCATCAAGTGAATATACTAGAGCATGGTATTTTCACTTTACTGTGGAATTTCACATTGATGCAAACCCTGAAGCTGATGCTCGATTCGGCCAAGGAAAATGTTGTATTGATGGCGATGTAGTTGTATGGATTGAATTTCCTTTTGAATATCTTTGAGACTCATCTCAGCCTTAGAATGACCCTAAAATTCTAGCGTAATAGTTATGGCTCTCACCATAGTAGATTTTATAAGCCAATAGAGATGGATTGATTGTTTAAATAGGGTAATCCAGCCTCAGGTATGTCGAGGGTCAGAAACCAATGATGTCTAGTGCTCAACAGGGAGCTTTGGTGCTGCTTTTAAATTTAATTCTATCTCCAATTAAGAAATCATGGTTTTCACCTGTTCCGAGGTCCCAACACTATATGCATGTAGAGTGTTTTGCATGTTCTCGACATCATATTTCCTTCAACTTTGACATTGCAGTTTGCTGGAAAATGCCCTATGTGCTTTACCTTTGTCACTTGGCTTGTTGCTATCATTGCTTCCATGCCCTTACTTTCCATCTCCAGAGGCTACCTTCACAATTCTAACTTTTGTTAGACCACCCAATAACTACAAATCCACTCTAACCCCGATAGGATGTAAAACCCACATTGTAGGAGCCAAATGGGTTGACAGTTTAGGTGGACTTGAAATGATAATACAGACAAATAGGTTGTTAAATCTTCCCCGTTGGACACATAAAATTGTTATGGACACCTTTTTTCTTTTAACCATGCACTTGTTCCATGATTCGTTCGTTCGCATTTCTGAAAACCAAAGTTTTTCCATATTACTAGGCAGTGCCTTAGAATAGGCTACAAACCCATAAAGTTCCTGCACATAGGGTTTACCAAATTGATCCATTTCGAAACCTAGAACCACTATACTACCCCTAACTTGCCGAAACCACAAAAACCAAAGATGAAATAGTTCACATACAAGATATGTAGGAAGAATATTTATGAAAGACCATAAATTATAATACATTCCCATTTGAGCAAGAAAATAGTCATAGAAAACATAAATTGCCACCGAAAATGCAAAAAAATCTAAATTAATCAACAACCCAATTTTCTAGTGTAGTAATGTCCTCAAACCATTCAAATCTTTAAACATTCTCTCACATGGAGCCTCCATCTCATTAACCAAAGAATCTTGAGAAAAATACTAGAATCCGCCATTTTCCTTCTCACTATGAAAGTATCCTGCACTATTTCTCTTTTGCTCAAGTACCCCAGTCCAATGTGAAGTTTTTACCACCTTTAGGAGAAACCAAGAATAAAGCCCAAAAAGTTCTTGCATGTGAAGGAATTGTATGGGCCACCCACTTTCCTTGTCCCTTATGTTTTTATTCATGACTTCAATCCCCATATGAATCATCACCATCCTCGCATCCCAAGGAGACTGATTGGGATTCATATCCCAGTCCAGGATCACATGCAAGGGCTCTAATATTTCTTCATGAGGCTCATAGTCCTCAGTTACATCTAGGTAATTTCCAGGGTAACTGCATCCATAATTTTCCAAGAAATTTGTTGCGGCATTACATGATCAATGAACATGAGAGGGAATAATGTATTTGAGTTTTGAAATGAAGTCATTTATTTCCTAGATTAACCGAGAATCTCTCCAACTTATGTTGATATTTTCCCATTCTGATCCTTGATGTAGCTTTTTAATGATGTCTATAACAAGTGGATAGTCTCCTTCAACCACCAATTTATGGAAATGTTCCCTTCTTTCAATAAGAATACGATGTCTAACTGCATTTAATTCTGCCTCATTATTGCTCTCAATACTACAATCTGATGCATAGAGTCACACTACCCATCCCACGTGATCTCTAAAGAGGCCATGAAAGCCCGCAACTCCAGTGTTGCCTTTAGAGGCACCATCAAAGTTAAGCTTAAGAAAACTCTCTGGGAGACATAATAATCTTGAAGATGATTAGCTGGGGTAGATTTTTAATTTCCATGAATGTGACGCTAGCATCGGCAGAGAGAGATTAAGCATTTCCAATATTCACGCTTCCTCAAGAAGAACTTTATAGTCATTCGGATACGATTTTCCACAAGAATAATTTCGAAAATGTTTTGGATAATTTTTTCCATATTTTTGTCACTATTTTTTTTTAATCTTTGAATACCTACTTATGTCTTTCCTTACATACCGCCCAGAGTAGAAAACCAAGTAATATGTACCATTCTCTATTAGGACTGGACTTTTTAACTTTCCTTTCCTCTAATTTTCAATGGTAACCTTGATACTTGAATAACCTCAATCCATATAGCCAAAGAGAAGGTCAAGATTCTGCCAAAGTTGATTAATAAAGGGGCATGAATTCAATAGCATTTCCATGGTTTCATTCTGGGTGGTGCACATGCTACACGGAGATGGACCGTGAACTCCACGCTTTTGTAATTGGTCCCAGGTGAGGGCATTCCTATTACTGACAAGACAAAGAAAGAACGTGAATTTTGGCCAAAATTGCCCAAACAATAATTTACACCAGAGGGGGTGGAAATATTTCTCATGGTCTTCTGCTTTCTCCTGTTAACCTTCTTGTATTGTGAACATTCCTATAGTTTTGTAGCCCCATCTAAGGATTTCCATTCCTTCATAGATCGTAATCCTTATATAATTGAGCTCTTTCTTGAAATCTTCCTATCGATACAAGTCTAGTGCATTGGGCCAATTTTCCATCCTTTTCCATTGTCTCCATATGGAACTTTCTCATGTGTCCCAAAACTGGTTAACTCTCAAATTTGCAGATCGATTGGTAAATAGGAATTTCTTAGAATGGTATTGGAATGAGTATTTCCAGAATAAGACTTTTCCCCCATCTCTGATCTCCCAAAAATATGTACCTACATAGCATATCCTTGTTTCAAATTGCTAGATTCCAGATTGATGAGCCTCTAGGAGTTCCCCGAACCCACAAGCTCCCTTCTGTGGATGAGGGCATATGATATTTTTGTTTCAAAATAATATTCCAAGGTTAATTTCCACCCTGAATACAATGCCACCAATTTTTTTCTCCCATTTCTTCATTTAAAGTATAGGGGTCAAGGAGGCCTAGAATTCATGCCATTTTAGGTTTGATTAGGAAATTCCAAGAAAGAAGATCCCATTTTTTTAATTTTTGTGCTCCTTGTGAGAGGAATTTCTTGAAAATATTTGTCAACTCAAAGGATGCAATTTTGGGCACCGCAAGTCTCAATTTTTTTTCAATGGGAATCGATTTTAGCACCACTTTTAGAAAAACCACCGTACTCAACATTTTGAGGTCTCAAAAATATGAGTTTTTGAGGTGAGATTGAATGTGATCAAGAAGGGATTTCAAACAGGAAACTCTGAGGGAATTAAAGATAAGGGGAATGCACACATATTAAATGGAAGGAATCTAATACAAAAAACCAATATTCTGGACAAAAAATATAGAGATGGAACCAAGGTATTGAAGAAAAAGATATCTCACTTACATTATCTAACTGGGATCATGAGGCTTGCATAGAATCTTGTAGAATGGACACTAGGAAAGTGGATTCTTTGAGAGTCGCTTAGCAGAAAAGCATAATATCTTCCATGAATTGATGAGGAGTCATGGGAAGCTCATTAGCCCACAATAAAATCAATTTGAAGTGGCCTTCTTGAACCTTCGCTTTAATATATCTCCCCAAACCTTCCACTGCCAATATAAAAACGAAATGGGAGATCATATCTGCTTGTCTAAGTTCCCTCGAGGCATTAATGGTTTGGAAAGGGGAGCCATTGAGAAGGATAGAGAACACAAGGGTGTAAATTAGAGAAGAAATCCATTGAATCCATCTAGACTCAAAGCTAAAAGCTTCAAGTATATGTTGTAGGTAGGGCAAACTTTGGCAGTCATAGGCTTTAGAAACATAAATTTTAGTCATCATGCACTTGGATGTGAGACTTTTGAGTTAGTGTATGGCTTCCTGAGACATAATAATTCCATTTAGGATTTTATGACCTTTAACAAAACCAATCTGTTCTCAGGAGATTAAAGCGGACATGATTGGTTTAAGATGTTTCACCATGATGGTGGAGATAATTTTATAAATTACATCAGAGAGAAATAATTCAAAAAACCTAGGGATATTCATAATTTTTATATTTATAAATTAAATTTTAAAAGATGGAGTTGAAATTTGGATGTACCCTCCTTCATCTTCTTTATTCTTCAATGACTTCCAGAATGTCTTTTCTCATGATAGGCTAGGCTTCCTGGAAAATTTTTGTTGTGAAACCATCGTGTCTGAGCACTTTATTTTTCCCCAGACCTTCAACTACCTCTTCTACCTCCTCCACGGTGACAACTCGCATGAGTGTCATGGTCTGGTCTCTTCTAACGAATTGGGGAATATTCCTAGTTATGCAGTCAATATATCCAGTTCTATGAAGGATCGGGTCTGACAGGATGTTTTTAAAGTGATCTACCAGAAGGTTCTCCATGTCTTTATATTGTACTAGCTAGTTCCCTTCTGGTTCTAGCAACAACAATATTCTATTTTGTTGTCTATGTTGGTCCACGACTTTATGAAAGAAGCAGGTTTTTCTCTCTCCTTCACATAGCCATTCAACCCTGGACTTTTGTTGCCATAATATCTTCTCTTGCTTTCTTCATTCTTCAATCTTAGTTAATAGCCTACCCTCTTTCACTACCAGGGCTCCCGAGCATCGATGCGTTATCATTTGTTGTTGTGCCTATTTCATATAGGCCTACAACTTCTTTTGATCTTGTTGGATGTGTCCAAATTCTAGTTTATTCCACTTATTTATCTTCTGCTTTAAATATTTCAGTGAATCTGGAAGGTATGCATGGTATTTCTTCCCTCCTCTGAACAAGAGGTCCACCAATCCTTTACCTTCTCTAGAAATGATGGATCTCATAGCCAGAAGGATTCAAACCTGAAGGGCTAGTCACAGTGCCTTTGTTTCATGTCTACTTCCGACCGGATTGACCAATGGTCAGAACCAAGAAATGGAAGGATTAAGGCTTCTTATTAAACATCTCTACTAATCAGTTCTTCAGATGCTAGAAAACCATATAGCCGAGAATCCACTTGATGTGCTCCTACTCTCCTTTTATTTAATGTATATATTCGATCAATGGTGGGAATGTCCAAAGGGTGTCGATATGCTTGCATTTTTCTAAAGAGCTCCATTTCTGGTTCCTATCTTTTGATACCACCCTTTTTCTCATGTAACGAGGTGATCAAATTAAAATCAACCCCAATCGACAAAGTTTCTTAGTATACATTTGTCTCATATTTCCTCTGTTCTTAAAGAAAGCTTCATTCTCTCCTAGAATATGAGGGCTATAGACCGCTAAGATAAAAACCCATTCTGTAGTCCTGATATATCTAAATTTCCCAGAAAGGATACAGGCAGGCCAAACCAGTAGTGAACGAGTGTCTCTATAGGGTTCTAGACAATGGAAATACCTCTAGTACACCCTCTTGCATCAATATCTACTTCTTCGTACTTAGGGCGAATGCATTTAAGAACTTCGTCAAGTTTCTCTCCTCATACCTTAGTTTCTTAGAGTAGCACTATCTGAGGCTTCTCCTTTTTAAGGGGTCCTTCTAAATATCTATGTTTACCTTTGTTGTTGAGGCTTCTCACATTCCAAGAGATTAATATCATTTGGGAACTTTATTTAATTGGTGGAATATCACTGAGAGCGGTATGACCCTTTGAAAATTAGCTAATAGCTCTCCCACCATTTGATTAAATATTGAATTTTTTTCCTTCCCTTTTTCTTACCTCCTTTTCTTTGTCTATTCGAATCATGAGAACTACCTAGTATAGTGGATCCACTAGATCTCGTTGTCGTTGACATTGTTTTTCCATATATTGTTGGAATGTATCTCAATACAACTTCTTCTAGTCCTCTGAGGTGAATCTTCCATCTAGGTTACATGATTCATTCAAAATCCTTTTCAGTACTGCATTCTCCGTGCATATTTCCTCCTTTGACGCATCGATCTCCATTTCTAACAGATCGATCGATTGTTCCTCCTCCTCTTTATCTAAAATTTCCTTCTGAGCTTTGCTCTTTGGTTTGGAAACCAATTTCAGTGGGTCTCGATGGTGATTGAAATATTTAGATGATTTTTCCTTCTTGGAAACACCCCCCCCCCCCCCTCCTCCCCTGGTCCTACAAAATTTAGAACAGAT
>JAXQQM020070820.1:0-81696 GCA_034641835.2 Pinus albicaulis | reverse complement strand
TCAATAAATTAAAGCATAGAAAATTTGAATAATAGATCACTTATTCACCGAGATTCTCCTGATCACACACTATTTTAGCTTCATGCATAATACATAATCTCTTCTACCATTGATCATCACATGTGGAAATAAAATCAATTGCATGCATACATTAAAACCACAAACAATCACACATATGAACACAGTATTTAATGGGAAATCTTAAAGCTGAAAACCCCAACTATCTGTATATTATATGTCATGGAGATCATGTAACAATCATAGTACAAAAGCTCTTTGCAAGCTCTCATGCACACCCTCAATTGCTACACACTATCAAGCTAGATCTAGCAAAGCTCATGCTCCAACCCTTAGCCACTTGATAGCCAGCCTCTATTGCGTTTTCAAGCTATGGGATGGCTTCATTAAATAGATAAACCACCTGGCCTGAACTGCGCAATCCTCATTGACTACTCCACCTATCTGTGTGTTGCAAATAGCAACAGTATAGTCACAACTGATAGTTAACCTGCTCTTTCACCTATTCTTGCACTGGTCTCCACTGAAACTGTCCATGCACTGAAGTTAACTGATGCATTCTTTAGTTGATTAATGAGTTTATAATTAGTGAATTAATTAATAATTAATTCACACCACTCACTAATTGTATCAATTAGTTAAACTGAATACAAAAAGCTCAACTATGTTTAGATTAGTTAAACTGAATACAACTCCACTAACTTCCTCAATCAACTCCACCAAACTCTGTCACATGAGTTCTAACTGAATTCTTCATGCAATAGCTTCACTTAAACCCTAGGAAAAGCGTAATTCCTTCTGTCAGCTACATGTGCCACTTCTAGGCATCAAACTGAAGTGTTCCAAGAGAATAAGATAATGTTTAGAGTCTAAATATTATTAAGAGCTAATAATATTTGACATCCCTATTTTTAGACTGGCAATCTAAAAATAGATTCCGCCCAATATGTCTAAAAATAGAAGTCCATCTATTTTTCCAACTTGACCAACCCTCCACAAATAGCATCTTGCAACTCATAGAACATGATCCATATGTCTAAAAATAGACATAGTCTAAAAATAGACTTTGCGCCAAAAATAGCCTATGGGCCCACTTAGTGAAGGCGACTTCTTTCCACTAAGCTCATCATCTTGTTGCAATCTCAACTCTCCCTCTCAACAAGATATGGATTATCTGCAACCCCTATCCTGCCTCTATGGTATTCGAATTTGCTCCTGGTGAGCGCCTTCGTCAAGATATTAGCATCCTGATCCTCCGTGGGAATGTATGAAAGTAACATGATCTTCCGCTGCACACAATATCTGATATGATGATACCGGATCTGATGACCATGCGCCTCAGCGGTCCTCACATGCGTGCACGATCCATATCGATGTGTCTGAGATATATGCCTGCGAGATATCTCAATACATACTGCTGCCTTCCAGAAGAGCTTGGTTGGCTTGACCATAGCTTGTGAAATTTGGTTATTTGTACATAACGCATATGTGGGTCGTGTATTGACCCGGATACGGGAACCCACCAGCGTCCGATGGCAGTGGAATCCACTACCTCCATTGAAGTAGCATCCTCTTCCTCCAACCACCGAGGAAGAGGTATCCATGAGGCTTGCGGCCATGCATGTTGAACTTCTCTCGAGTATCTCCAGGGCATACTTACCTGAGAAACAAGCAGTCCTGCTTGCTGCTGCAAGTTACCAATCCCAGGAAATAATGAAGGAGGCCCAAGTCCTTCATCTCAAACTCTTCTTGCAAGTCCTCCTTGCATGAGAGTATCAACGACTCATCACTGTCAAAATAAAATCCTCTACATAAAGTACAATGATCAGCAACTTACCCTCCACCACAATCTGGTATAGGTTCGGATCCGCCTCACTCTTGGAGAATCCAAGTCCGGTGAAATAGCTGTCTATCCATGTGTACCAAGCACGAGGTGCTTGTTTCAACCCATACATTTCTCTCTTGAGCTTGCACACATGCGACTAGCTGCTGAAGATCTCAAAACCTTCAGGCTGCTCTATGTACACCTCCTCCTCAATCACCTTGTTGAGGAACGCAGTCTTCACATCCATCTGATGAATGTGCCACCCCATCTGTGCTGAGAGAGCAAGAATCGTTCGTATGGAAGAATACCTTGCGACAGGTGCAAAGGTCTCCTCATAATCGATCCCCTCTATCTGTGAGAAGCCTCGGGCAACAAATCTTGCCTTGTACTTCTCCACACTCCCGTCAGCTGCCTGCTTCACTTTGTAGATCCATCTTGAACCCACCACTGATTTCCCCTCCGGCCTCGGGACAATCTCCCATGCACTGTTTCTGACAATCGAATCATACTCTTCCACCATGGCATCTACCCATGCGGGATCCTCCACAGCTTCCTCGAAAGAGGATGGCTCTGTCACGATACACTTGCTCATAAAAGCCATGTATCCAATATATCGGTCAAGTGATTGTATCTATCTGCGCTGTGATGTAGGTGCTCCTACAACCTTCTCTGCATCTTGAGCCAGTCGCTCAGCTTCTGTAGTGCGCTTCCGCCCTCTGATGGTTGGCGCTGCATGAGTGGTCTCTTCCACTCCATGAACCTCATGTTGTGGCTGATCCATATCCTGAGACTCATCCTTAGGAACTAATAGCTCCTCATTTGCATGCAAGTGTGGCTCCCTCTTAAGCGAATACTTCATGGCTTTCTCCTCCACAGAAATTTTATATCAAAGTGCTAACGGTCTTGCGGCTGTGCAGGAAAATACACCACGATAGTTGTGGGGCATCGATGTACACAAATATCCCAACCTCCTCGATTGGCTCCGGCTTCTTCTGGCATCCTTCGTCCACATGAATGTAAACGGTGAACCAAAAATCCTCAAATGGGAAATGTCCAGGCCTCTTGCAGAGAAAAAGCCTCTCAGGTTATTACTCGCGCAGTATCTGTGAGGACATGAGTTCTACACATATGCGCAACGTGCATGCCTACCCATGAGTGAATGGGTAGGCCATTTGATCATGCAACGCATCGTAGATTGCAACCTCC
The DNA here is from genome assembly GCA_034641835.2 of Pinus albicaulis. NCBI lineage: Eukaryota > Viridiplantae > Streptophyta > Pinopsida > Pinales > Pinaceae > Pinus > Pinus albicaulis. The sequence continues at coordinate 78,647 of JAXQQM020070820.1, read as the reverse complement.
ACGATCGTTACGATTCCTTTCAGCTGACAGTTACACAATTGTGGGTTATGAGGTGCTATGAGCTCTCTTCGAATTCCTTATGCACTGCAAAAGTCCTTTAATTCGCCAGAGATGAATTCACCACTATTGTCGCTCCTAAGAGCCTTCACCTGCTTCCTCGATTCTTTCTCAACCAGTGCCTTGAACTCACATAACTTTGAGTATGTTTTGCTCTTCTTCTGCATGAAGAAGATCCAGCACTTACAAGAAAAATCATCAACAAATATCACATAGTACCTGTGCTTTGCTGTCGAAGCTACTGAGAAAGGTCCACACACGTCTATGTGAATTCTCTCAAGGATCGTCGTGGCGCGACTATCCATCTCGTGAAAGGTGGCTTTCACAAAATTTCCCAAGGTACATCCTTGCATTGATCTGACTGCGCAAGAGTACCCTTAGGAAGCCCAGTAGAAATCTGCTGCAGTATCTTTAAAGCTCCATGGTGAAGGTGGCCCAATCTCCGGTGCCACAACTCGCCATCATCTGAAACTCCACCACTCATACCTTTGCACCGCCATTCTTTACCATCTACAACGTCTACCTATACTACGAACTCGAACCCCTATCCTCGGGTCTCACTAGTTGCTCTGCTATAGCGGGGAAAGCCTTTCCTTTCTAAAGACAACATCATATCCCTTGTCTTCCAATATCGTAACCACAGATAAGATTCTTCTTCAAATCTTTGGAACATGCATCACATCCTTCAATGCGAAGGGTTTATACTCCCTCTCAAAGGAAATGGTCCCGATACCAGTCGCACTGTATCTACCATCATCGCCCATCTCGATGTGCACTCCAAGATCATTCTCATCCATATCAGAAAACAAATATTTGTCTCCAGTCATATGGAAAGATGCATCACTGTCAAGAAACCACACTGATCCCATCACACTTGAGACCAAGCATGCGATCAGCGAAAAATCCAGCTCAAGCTGCGAGGCTAAGGCCTCTCCAGCTGCAGATCCAACCGCCTGCTTATTTTTTTTCTTCTGTGGAAAATTAGTGGCATAATGTCCGTGTTGGTGACAGTGAAAGCACTTCACCTTGGACATGTCCTGCTTCTTGCCTTTCGCACCAGACTGAGAAGCTTTCTTGCTCTTCCCCTTCTTTGCTTTGGCAGCCAAAGCGCAATTCTCTTCATCGGATGCCTTTGATGAAGATTTGTCCCTGGTACTCCGCCTTATCTCCTCTTGCACAAGATCCGACCAAAGTCGCTCCCATCCTGGCAATTTCTCCCGACCATTGATAGAGTCCTGATAGGAATGCCAACTCTTTGGAAGCCTAAGGAGAGCCAAGATCACCAATTCCTCATCATCAACAGTAACCCCCACACTTCCCATCTCATCCCTGCATTGGATGAACTTCGTGAGGTACTTGGGCATACTGTCACCTTTCTCCATTTTTATGTTTCTGAGTTTATCCTTGAGTGCCAACTTCCTCTGGTCGCTCTTGCTTTGAAATAAATCTGTCAAAGCTTTCCACATCAAGAATGGAGAAGCCTTACCATGAAGGCTAGATACTATGTGATCCTTCACACCTTCCAACAGAATCCTTTGACACTTTGTTGTCTTCTTTTGCCATGCGTCAAGTGCGGCAACATCACTAGAAGTAGGCTTTTGGACTTCAACATCTATGAACTCCTTCAACCCATTATCATCCAGCACTGCCTCCATCCTGTCCTTCCATGCAATATAATTCGAGCTGCCCCCAAGGGCATACTCCAATCACAATCCGTTGAAAGACATTTCAACTTCAACACCAAGAAAACACTGCTGCAAATTCGAATTCCACCAGCACAAAACTCAACCGCTTCAATGTTTTGCAATTGCTCCGATGATCAATATAGCTCTGATACCATGTATAAATTTGAATAATAGATCACTTATTCACCGAGATTATCCTGATTACACATTGTTTTAGCTTCATGCATAATACATAATCTCTTCTACCATTGATCATCACATGTGGAAATAAAATCAATTGCATGCACACATTAAAACCATAAACCATCACACATATGAACACAGTATTTCATGGGAAAGCTTAAAGCTGAAAACCCCCAACTATCCGTATATTATACATGTCATGGAGATCATGTAACAATCATAGTACAAAGCTCTTTGCAAGCTCTCATGCACTACCTCCCATGCTACACACTATCAAGCTAGATCTAGCAAAACTCATGCTCCAACCTTTAGCCACTTGATAGCCAACCTCAATTGTGTGTTTCAATGCTATGGGATGGTCTCTTTATATAGATAAACCACTTGGATTGAACTGCGCAATCCTCATTGATTACTCCACCTATCTGTGTGTTGCAAATAGCAACAGTATAGTCACAACTTATAGTTAACCACACAACTCAACACCTATGGACTCCCATGGCTGTCCATGCAGAATTAAACGATGTATTCTTTAGTTGATTAATGAGTTTATAATTAGTGAATTAATTAATAATTAATTCACACCACTCTCACTAATTGTATCTATTAGTTAACTTGGATACAAAAAGCTCAACTATGTTTAGATTAGTTAAAGTGAATACAACTCCACTAACTTCCTCAATCAACTCCACCAAACTCAGTCACATGAGTTCTAACTAAAGTCTCCATGAAATAGCTTCACTTAAACCCTAGGAAAAGCGTAATTCCCCTTCATCATTTGCATGTGCACTTCTAGGCATCAATGAAGTGCTCCAGAGAATAGACAATATTTAGAGTCTAAATATTGTTAGAGCTAATAATATTTTACATCCTATTTTTAGGCTGGAAATCTAAATATATTACATGATATGTCTAAAATAAGTCATCTTTTCAGGCTTGACCAACCCCTCCACAAATAGCATCCTGCCAACTCAGAACATGATCCATATGTCTAAATAGACATAGTCTAAAAATAGACTTTGTAAAAATGACCTAGGCCCACTTAGTGAAGGAGACTCCTTTCCCCTAGCTCATCTCATCTTCATTGCAATCTCCATGTAATTTACTAGAGAAAACCTCCTAAGCCCGGATAATCATCTTTCGTGTAAGCACATATTGCCATACAATGTAGAACTCCTCCGTCGCAATGTGGTCCTGATACATCGTATACATTTATCCCATCCCATAATCAGCGTCTATCTACCAAGCAGTTTGTAGGCATACATCCATATTCCTTCACTCGTCTTCTACTAGGGACTATGTCAACATAAGATGTTCATTCTTCGCTGCATAAACTATGGGGGCTATTTTTATTGATCACTACTATAGTCCAAATAGAATAATTGGTAGTTCTGGAGGGAATATGGGTTGACGCCATACATGGGCCATGCTGGGACTGTGACTTACGTTACCATCCTTGAATTTTTCTGGCCATGTATCCTCTATATGCTTCATGAAGAGCCGAATCAAGCTTGGGATTCGTATAACTCCCAACCTTCCACTTCTTGTGAGGCATGCCATCCCCGCAACATAGCTAATTCTTTGCAATGAAATAGCCTTTAATCCTTGGGATTATAGGGATGCAAATTTCAATATCTTAAAAGGACATGACCACGTGATTTACCCTTATTTTTTGATTTATCATACCCGTCACCTACATTTTAGACACACTTTTGTTTTTATATTCCTCTCTATATAATACAATCATTTAGACATGCATGATATGATATGTACTCAACACCCAACATTTTCAACAATTTCTTTGCCTCTTCGTAGCTACCGGGCAAGATATTACCACCGGAAGAACCTTATCTTTGAATAACTCAGATGAGATCATGTGAAAATATATTAATAAATATACATTAATGTTGAGATAATTATTATCGTTCATAAAATTTACCATTTTTAATGTTCATTAAAAGTAAAGCAGTACCGGGTTAAGTATTTCAAATTTATATAGTATGAGCACTTTGATGGGGTAACTTGCTCTAAAAGTTCCGAGAAACATGCATTCAACAAGCCAAACTCCTCTGTTTCTGTAAGTTGTACAATAACATCATTATCCCCAACTCGGGTAGACTTCGACCGAATGCCGGTGACCAAAGAGAGGGTGATGGAAGAAAATTTAAGGCTTTCTAAAAAAGGTGTCATCGATATGAGCATCATTCCCTAGTTGATCATCGTTTTGGAATGCATCTAACAACATTGTCTCCATCGTTAGCCAGATGACTCTTAAGTAATCATCCATACCAACTCTCCATTTCAGATCAGCTTCCATTTCATCTTGTGAATAACCACACAGCGTAGTCATTCCACTGGTGAACTGACGCAATGGAATTGAATCCTGGTTGATTCAACCATTCTTGGTATCGTTCTCTTGATTTTTTCTCTTTTTAATTCAAGATTCTCTTGATTTTACATTATTATGGGGTGCAATGAAAGATGGTAGGGGTGTCGTTCATCATCACTAGAATCCTCTAATAATTAAAAAAAAAAATTTGAACATGATTAGTGGGTACAAAATATGTATGATATCAATTAGTAACCACGTTGACAATATTGCATGATTATAAATTGGTTTGACGTTAAGAAATAATTACATATTAATCAATATATATATATATATATATATATATATATATATATATATATATATATATATATAACAAACAATTATAAATTTATAATTGCTCTATCAGTCATTCCCGGATCGTGGCTAGAAGATGAAATATTGTTACACCAAGGGTGAATCCGCTTATCCATTTTCATCTAATAAATGCGCCTTGCGGTATGCAACTCCCGATAAGAACTTTTGACGTTTTGAGCCAATATTTTGCATCCGAACTCGATTTTGAATCTACGTGAACCTGCCAAATTTGTATACGTTATAAATTTAATTTGCCGTGCATGATTGACTACATGGATAAAAACATAACTAAAATAGATAGTGAAAATATAAATAAAAATTGAAGTAAATATTATTCCCGAGATGGATAGGAGAAATCTGCGATAGATTTTGAGAAATGTTATGGAACGAGTTGATTTTAAAAAGAATGTCCATTCCATATAATTATGATATTTTCTCCCCGCATTTATTAAAACAACACACATTCTTGGTGCACACACCTAAATGTAATTTCGGTGTGTAATGTACAAACATCACTACACCCAAGTAAGTTTCTTTGTAATTTGCACCAGCGTTGTCGTTTTATACTCAAACGCACCGGTGTTGTTCGGGACATGGACGCACGTTGACAAATAACCACAAATAAAAATGACCTCTATTTTATTTAAGTGAAAAAAGCAAGAATTTCATGGTAGAAAATGTTTTTGAAAAATCTAATTTCATAAAACATTTCTTTTGAATAAGTAAACACTTTTCTATTATTTCCCACTATTTTTGCAAAAAAATTCAACTAGAGATTTGGTGCAGTGATAATACACTGGAGCAAACGTGAGCATGAGAGCACGTGGAGCAGTGAAACGCCTTCCAACATAAGTATTCGTACACCGAATTCCAAACCTTGTGATTCAAACCTTGTACCATATACTTCTCAAATCATGTGAGTAAATTTTATTGTTTTTTTATATTTTTTCTAAGCGCTTTTATGTAATATAAAAGTAAAACAAAGTTTATTGTTTTTTTTAACTTTTTTTTCTCGTGCTTTTTATGAAAATAAAAATCAAAGTTTATTGTTTTTAATACATTTTCGTAGTTTTTTACTTTCTCTCAAGAATTTCGAAACAAAATAAAATAAAAATAAATCTCATTTTGTGAAACAAAACCCTATATCTTTGTTTCTCATTCTCTTCTCCTCTTTCGTAATTTCATAATTAGGGCTTTTTCAGCTTTAGATTTAAGAGTTTGTATAGTCATAAGACATCCAAGCCATGGGACAACTTAGTCAAATCCAAATCCTTGTTGGCCCTTGCGTTAATTTAAAACATATTTTTTTCCTGCGCTCTATTATACCAAACACACGCGAAAGCATGCTGATACACATATATATATATATATATATATATATATATATATATATGTTTTTACGTTTTATTACATGTAAAATATATGGCACCGTGCACTATTTCATTATGGCGCACTACGAACGTGTGGTTAGTTTCACCAAAAAATCCATTTTAGAAACAAACCCTACATTCTTTTTGTTTCTACTCCTTTCTTTTCCCTCTTCTTTCTCTCAGGATTTCGTAATTAGGCTTTTCAATTTATATTTATATAGGTTTGTATTTGCTAAAGAGAAGCCTAAGGATATCCAACCCACAGACAACCCCATAGCCTAACATCCCAATCCATGCCTACCAAGGTGAAATTTAAAAAAAAATAAAAATTATTGGTGTACCAGAGCACACTGCAGTTGCACTTTATTATCCCAAAGGCACCGCGAAAGTACTATGATGAAAATTAAAAAACAAAATACAATATTTTTCGTGCGCCATTTGTAAATATACGTGCACTATTTCATTATGCCACACCGCGAACATTCGTTTCCTTTTCGATAATATATATATATATATATATATATATATATATATATATATATATATATATAAACCCTTACATTGTTTTTTTCTCTCGCCCTTTCTTTCTCTCTTTGTGATTTCGTAATTAGGGCTTAATTTAGATTTAGGTTTGTATCGTTAAATTTACCTAATACATCCAACGATGGGGACGATTTGCATAGTCGAAATCCCAATCCATGCTCCGCCCTTGTGTGAAATTTAAAAACAGCCCGCGTAACCTAGAGCACCGATGTTTCTATTGTACAAGCGCAAGGCGAAGTAATGATAAAAAATTAAAAAACAATTTTTATCAATGTGCCATATAAAATATGGTACCTACAAAGCTACAAAAACTAACACTGGATGATTTTTGTTATTTTAACCCGGCCATCTTGCGTATCGACATATAACGACGGTGCTCCTTGTTGACAGAGCACCATACGGTCTATTACTATTCAGGGTGTGTGTTTTTAAGACACCCAAGCACCGACATCATTGCGTGAACCATGAATGGTGCAACGTTTTCTTGAGATTTTTTTTACTTGAAAAGTTGACAATTTATTTATAAATATATTAATGAATGATATGGTACGTGTGTTTGAGATTGATAAAAGAAATGACCGACAAGATATCAAGTAATAAAAACATTGATAACACATCAAGAAAAGAAAAAGGCAAGTTCTTTGTCAATTCTTTCCAAAAAAATATTATTTTTGAACTATATGTGTTTAACTAATATGTATTATTTACCGTGTATCATGAAGCTACAAAATGAAGAATTCGATAAGATTATTTATGATCTAGACCAAAAGAGCGTGAAAGCTTGATGGAAAAATTACAAAATGATGAATCAGAATGAAAAAATACGTCAATAATCTAATATGGTATTTTTTTTAGTTTTCATTAATAATATAATTAAAATTATTAGATAACATGTGTCAAAAAGTCTATTAATCTACATATGTTTAATTTTCACAAATGGACCAACAACTCAGAAAATAATGTTGTTCTAAGAAAGAAAAAAATAGAATATGCAAATGAAAATGAATCGTTCTTTAGCTCATCCGGGAGGGCTTCGGAGGTTAACGAAAGGGGTAGAAATATTTATTTTTAAAAGTTTGAGGGATCTAGTGGAATGAATGTATAGACATTATTTCCACTTACAATACAAAACCAATCCAATGATTCCAGAACTAAATTTATCTAAAACTACGTAAAGAGTTTCCAGAATGTTAAATAATGAGACATGTTAGACTTTTAATAGTAAAACGTACAACAACAAAAAATAATAAATGAAAAAGTAATATTCCTTTAAATATTGTCTAGAATTATTTATAAATATCACTTTTGCTATATTTATTTTCATATATCAATATAAAATTAAATTAGTTTATTATCATACATTTTCAAGAAGAATATGAAAACTCAAAAGATGAACGAGTTTAATATCGAATATGCCGTAGGAATGTCAAAAGGTGTACAAGGAGATGGTCAAAGAAATAGACAAAATTGCATACCCGGATGAGCCATCTCAACAACAACGTGCTTCAAATGTAACATAACTTAATAGAATTTTTCGATCATTAGTACAATAAATAAACAATTTAGCATTAAATATTAATTTTCAAGTATTTAAAAGAAAAGAAAATAGAACCCATCTTAAAGAATAAAACAGACGACAAGGAAGAAAAGGATTGATATCTAAGTTTGTGAGTACTATTACTTCCCTATAAATAACTAACTATAGTCAATTTTTATTTTTTAAATTTTTTACAAAAAAATAATCATTGAATGTCTTCCCAAACAAGTGCTAATATACAAAGAAGAACCATCAAAGGAATTGATTGAAAATTGGCTTAAATATGGGTTGTGTGAGTATATGTTGGCATATCGAACTTAATTTTGAATTTTTAAGCATCTATCGACTTTGTTTTACTTAGCTCGTTCATAATTAATAGAAAAAATATATTTTATAATAAATATATGATTTGTTATGTGGGTATAAATCATAGAAACAAAATATAGAACTACGCCAACAGATGGTAAAATCTTGAAAGCCATTTTTGCATGTTTGATCCAGGGATATTGGTGGCCACCGCTCATTCCACTTGGGGCCCCACCATCAGAGATATTTCAGCTTTTTCAGCTGCACAACTTACTATTTTTAGCAAGCTGGTCATGAAATCTGAGTCGCTTTGAGGCCCTAACGTCGTTAGTATCTCGCTCTCCACTTAAAATACGCCATTTCAATTCAAATGGATATTCATGGCTTAAAGCCATAGTCCTCGGGATAGATCTTTCTAACATACTGTAAAAGGCCACCGTAGATAGTATGCTGAAGTTACGTCTCGTAGTTGAAACACCAATTTACCCAAACGGGGCCCAGTTTTGGTGCTTCATCTCTAGGGTTAGGTTTTGGATGTTTAGAGTCTTCCATTTTTTCAATAATAAGTAGTCCCTTGAGCCTCATTGTAACTCATTTCAAAGGCTCCTCACTTCGCTACATCTCTTCTCAGAGATAGCTACTAGCGCCCCAGCTAGTTTTATTTCCATTCATTCAGAAGCACCCCCAGTTCTTTGATACAATGAAACAAGGGTGATTTCACCGAATCTCCGTATTTGTGGTTATGTTTTTGCCCCGTTGTGTTCCCGCATAAATCCGGATCGGCTGGTATCGAGCGTTCGTTTTTTCTCGATCCTTTGCATGTCCCTAATGGGGTCGGGGGTATATGGAGTTAAGGCTCCATCCTCGGGTGTAAACCTTGCAAGATCACCACAAACTCGACGGAGGCCTGCTGGGGGACGAAAAGAAAGATGAGGGGAGCATGGAGATCCTATCGAAATATTGTCGAGGAGGCCCTCGGAAAACAAAAGAACGCGATGATGACAACTTTGCCCCGATCCTTCAACGGCCGCCCACCGGTGGTGCACCGCATCTACAATGCACTCTCAGTGGAGGTGGAACTCCTTTTAAGGTACAAGTATAGTCTTTACATTCCCATATTTGAGGGTCAGTATATGCGTATGTCATAGATAGATGGTTGAATCTATTAGAAGGATATTTCTCGGTTCATGACTTTTCCGACAGAGAAGATTATTTTTCACTCAAAGCCGCCACCCATAGCCGCGGGGATCGGTGGAAACCCACTATGAGAAAATGATTGATAATAAAACCCCCTCTGCTTCCCGCCTGTACCCACTTGGAATTTTCTTCCGAGACGCCGTCAAGGAACAATACTATCCCGTGGGGAGCTGCCATGGAGTAAGGCACAATGGACCACGCCTGGCAACAAAGGGATCAAGATGCATGATCCGACGTAACTGTTCCATACCCCGAGCACCAAGCACAAAGTATCAAAGATTTAGAGAAACATCCGGTGCTAAAGTACGTGTTTGTCTACCATGAATACGTATACATTCGTGAGGAAATGGAGTTCCTCGACATCTCCTCGCTTGGTACGACATACCGGTATGCTGCCAAGATTGAGCAATTCAAATAAGAAGCGAGACTTGATCTACGAATCAAAAGTAAAGGGAAAGGTGCTCCCAAAAACACAGGAACAAAGGACAAAGGGAGGCCAGGCATGGTGACTCAAGACAAAATTATTTAATCCACAAGCAAAGAACAACACCGCAAAGCCAAAGAAGGACACGGAAAGGGTGTGAGTTCCATAAGAGCCCACCACAACATGGAGGAGCCAACAAGCTAGCCACTAGTGGCCGAGATGCGGGCTTCGAGTCAGATGCATGCTCCAACTCGAATCAACATGACAAGGGAATGGACAAAGGGAAAGAATTGCTGGAGCGCAGCCCAATGCCACCGTTGCTACCAAAGATCCGTATGAGGAATCAAGATCTCATGGTGAGGAGGAGAACGTTCTTCCACTCCTGCATAAAAGTGTCTTTACGCTCATTGTCGACAATGGGAGCCAAAGAACCCTGGCTTCAAGACGCCGTGGAGCGGTTGGGTTTAAGCAACGCTAGCCCTACCCATCCACACCATCGGGTACTGCCACCGCGATGAGACTCGCGCCGCCCAAGCAGCGCCGCCTTCCCTATGCGCATCGTTTCTCCCACGATGAGGCAGAAGCAGGACATTGTTCCATTATTTCGATGTATTATTAGGATGTCTGTTGTTTTTGGAAGCGCCAGGCAGTGAGTCTGGCCTACGCCGTTATTGTTACTTTGGTAACAGTTGTACAGGAAGATGTACTGAGGTACCACCTCCCGCTCTGACTGGTTACCGCAACAATGCAAGAAGCTCATTTCCCAAACCAGTACCTGCGTTCGACAGATTCCGTCTTAGGGGGTGAACATGACAATAACCTCCCAGACAAGGCTCCTCTGCACAACAACAACAAATGGATAAGGTTGTGAAGGAGTATGGGGACATCTTCACCTCACCCACAGGGGTTCCTCTGCACTGTCAGGTCAAGCACCCGATTGATCTGACCCCAGGTGTGTTGCTACCCAATGGACCGATCTATCGGCGCTCTGTTCTTGAGAATGATGAAATCAAGAGGTAGATTCAGGAGTTGCTACAGAAAGGTCAGATCCGACCAAGTTCATTGCCCTATGGGAGCCTGATCGTGTTGGTACAGAAGAAGTATGGGACGTGGAGACTCTGTATTGACTATCGGGTGCTGAACAAGATCATTGTCCGGAATAGGTAACTGATCCAACGGATTGATGACCTTCTGGACCAACTCAAAGGTGAAAAATATTTTAGCAAGATTGACTTGAAGTCGGGGTACCACCAGGTACTGATTGAACCCTTCGATGTGTGGAAGATTGCCTTCAAAGCCAAGGAAGGCCTTCTCAAATGGCTGGTCATGCCTTTCGGGTTAACGAATGCTCCCGCAACCTTCATAAGAATGATGGGCGACATCTTGCGGCCATTCACCAACTAATTTGTAGTGGTGTACTTGGATGACATTCTGATCTTCAGCCAGACTTGGGAAGAGCACCTTCACCACATCCGACAAGTTCTCCAAACACTGCGGCAACACAAGTTGCGTGCCAATCTGGAGAAGTGCACTTTTGGCATGACCCAGGTTCAATATCTGGGATATATTATTAATGAAAGGGGGGTGCATGTGGATCTAGCCAAGATCTAATTCATTCGGGATTGGCCAGCCCCAACTACTATAACAGAGCTTCACAACTTTCTGGGTCTTGCTAATTTCTACCGGAGGTTCGTGTTGGGATTCTCTCATATCACTTGGCCTTTGAGTAAAGTCACCAAGGGAGGAGCAAGAGAAAAATTATTTTGGTTGGAACCTCAATAGAAGGCATTCACAGAATTGAAAAATCGCCTCTATTCTGCCCCAGTGCTCACTTTACCAGACTTGCAACAGCCATTTGAGATCGAGATAGATGCCTCTGACTATGCTATTGGGGCATTTCTTACTCAATAGGGACATCCAGTGGCATATCACAGTGAGACATTGTCTGACATAGTTCACAAGTATCCCACTTATTACAAATAAATGTATTCCATTGTGCAAGCTTGTCGACAATGGAAGCATTACATTTTGGGGAAGGATACAATCATCCACATAGACCATCGGCCCCTGCAGTTCATACAGACACAAGGGAAGTTGCAGAATGATCGCCATCAGAAGTGGTCCACATATCTGCAACAGTTTCATTTGAACATCAAGTACTAGAAGGGTAGCACCAATAATGTTGCAGACTACCTCAGCCGACCACCGATCGTGGCACTCACCATCGTGCTCAACTCTTGTGGGCATGAGACTTCTGATTGGCTGCTTCTCTATGAGAGTGACCCAGAATTCAGCCACACTTACAAGGCACTCTTGGGGGGTATGCAAGTTCCAAATTTTCACCTCCAAGATGCACTTTTATGTCACCTAGGACACCTTTGTGTTCCTTCAAGTGAGCGTGCCAAGATGATATGGGAAGTGCACTACAGTCGAGTCGATGGGCATTTCGGGGTCGAGAAAACAGTAGCAATCTTGCAGAAGTATTTCTATTGGCCGAACCTTCGAAAGGATGTCGAGAAGCACATCAGATCCTGCACTACTTGTGCCATTTCCAAACTAACCATCAAGAATCAAGGCCTATATACTCAGCTACCTACCCCTAGTCGACCTTGGGAATCCATCTCCATGGATTACATGTCGGGCCTGCCTTCTACTAAGCAGGGAAATGACTATGTTTTCATGGTCATCGACAGATTCTCGAAGATGGCCATCATGGTGGCCTGCAAGAAGAATATCACAACAGAAGCCACTGCTAAACTCTTCTTTAAACGAGTGTGGGTACACTTTGGGATCCCACAGTCTATCATATCAGATCGGGATAGCAGGTTCCTCAGCACATTTTGGTCCAGCCTCTGGTCAATGTTGGATACCAAGCTCACTAAGTCCACAGCTTTCCATCCCGAAATAGATGGCTAGACAGAGGTCATCAACAGAATGCTTGTACACATTCTGTACATGTACAATTCAAAGCATCCATGCACATGGGACGAGAGCCTCCCATATGTACAACATAGTTATAATCAGGCTCTCCACAGTTCAATCGGCCATAGCCCCTTTCAGGTGGGCTTGGGACCCCACCGCAAGCTTCACCCGCTCCGATACGGGTTGTACACCATCACCAAGGCTATAGCGAACAATGCCTTCGAGCTCAGTATTCCACCATTCCTTGGTCTGCACCCAGTCTTCAATGTGGATCGCCTTCGTCCTTACTTCCCACCTCTACTGGACACCTCAGACATTGCATAACAACTCACACCAACAGAGTTAAACCCAGACTGCATGGAACAGGCCACCACATATTGTATCAGGGACATGAAAATAAAGAGCACTCGCCAACAGAACATCCAGCTGTATCGGGTTGTCAAAGCTGGCCAACTCCTCCACAAAGGCAAGTGGTTCACCAGGGACCAAGTTTAGCAAAAGTTTCCTCATCTCATGGAAGAACTCAATGCAATGGGGACCATTGCTTCCTAAGGGGGGAGGAATAATCCAAGTGGATATTGGTGGTCACCCGCTTATTCCACTTGGGGCCCCACCATTGCCTCTTTCAGTTTTTCAGTTTCGGCACAACTTACTATTTTTAGCAGTTTTTTAGGTCCTGAACTTTCGGAGCCGTTTTGAGGCCCTAAACGATGTTTTTTGGGCATCGCGCCTGCAGAAAATATCATTTCGTTCTGGAATTGATATTCGTGGTGAAATTTTTAGTCCTCAGATAGATCTTTCTAATGATGTATCATGTGCATCAAACGGAGATAGTATGCCAAAGTTACATCCTTGGGAAGTTGAAACACCAATTTACCCAAACGGGGCTCATAGTTTTGGCGCTTCATCTCCTAGGGTTAGGTTTTTGGATGTTTAGAGTTCTCCATTGTTTCTAAATAATAAATAGGCCCTCAAGCCTTATTATAACTCAGTTCAAAGGCCTGTAGCCACCACATCTCTTCTCAGAGATAGCTATCAGCGCCTTAGCTAGTTTTATTTCCATTCTATCTGTAAGCAAATTTCAGTTCTTTGATATTAATGAAATGAAGTGTTATTTCCGCTGCATCTCTGTATTTATGGTTATGTGTTTATTCTATTGTGTTCCTGCATAAATTCGGATCAATGTTACATGGTTTTGAAAGAATGTGTATATTTTATGAGTCAATTGTTGCAATGGTACGCCATTTATTTTCGGTTTACATTGATGTATATTATTTAATATTGAAATTTGCATTATTCTCACCAATGTATATACACTCATTACAGTTTATTTTTATGTTTGTATATGGAAGGTGAAGAATAAGAAAACAATCAACACCATGAACAAAACATTCCTAAAAATAACCCAACTCATGGAAGTAGCTCTAACAGTGACAACAGTTCAAGCAAAGAATGATGATCACTATGTTTGGATATCAAAGCAAGGCGTTGTATTTTTTGAAATATGTCTGTGAAATCAGAAATTTTCTTTACTGTAATGGACATAGTGTCCCAATTGAAAGACAAAGGGATACCAATAACTGTCCCATTTTGTATGAAAAAGAATTTCTTATATATATATATATATATATATATATATATATATATATATATATATATATATATATATATATGTTTTAATTTATTCTATTGCGTTATCCATTGTCCCTATTGTGTTCTCCATTGTCGTTCTCAAATGCACTAATAAAAATTTAATTTATATGAATATTGTTATAAGATATATATGTGTCGACTTTTGATGAATAATGAATTTTAAAAAACCACAATAATTATGATATGATATAAAAAATTAATCCAAATATCACATTCAAATGCATTAATAAAAAATTAATTAATATGACTATTGTTATAAGATGTGTCGACTTTTGATGAATAATGAATTTAAAACAATCACAATAATTGCACTGTCACAAGTCGATGTTTCTAAAAAATACAAAATGAAAACCAGTGTGTGTCAATTATTGTACACTGGTGCGTTTGTATTGTTAAGCACCCCGGTGCATTTTTATGACCTATGGGCACCACACAAATACCAAAACCAATTAAGAATATTAAGTTGTTTGTGTGGTACGACGCACCGATGCATTTATGTGTCTATATGCACTGGTGTTGTTGTAAGACCTATGGGCACCGCACGAATACCGATACCAATTATAAATCTTGATGTGTTTGTGTGATACTACTTGTTGGTGTCTCGTAATTTGGCAGATTAGTAATCCAAATGGCAGGGCAACATCAGACCAATCTTTGGAGTCCCAGGACCTAGCCTTCCTGGACTCAGAGAGGGCTCTCTCTATTATGCGAAGGATGTGAAGTTGTTCGCTTTGTATGTTTAATTTTAGGCTAGTTGTTAAGTATATTTTGGTTTGTTTTGGTTTTGAGGTAAAACTGATCAAGTAGGGCAACTAGAAAGAGAATTTATCAAATCAACAAGGCTATGGGGTCAGATAAAGTCAAGGATGTCTAAATGATGGACAAAGTGTACTGTAGGGCCGGTTTAGCGAGTTCAATGGATCCTTTGGGTGAGGTATGAGGTGAAATGAACATCAAGTCTGTGAAAAATGAAGAAGTCTTAAACATATATAGTTTGAAAGAAAATACTCATGAGGTAGGGAAAACCATTAATCTCTATGAACAATACTCAAACTGATAAACATTCAGGTGAGACATAGGAGCATAAGATCTCCTAACTTTAGAAATTCACCTTTCAGCTATTGGGAAAACATATAAGATAGACAAATAACTTAATATATGAAGAGGGAACTCCTAAAAAAAATATATCAAACTATCGGCAACTCTGAAACAAGTTGGTAAGCATGGACAAAGGGCAAGATCGAATGAGACCTCTTTGACTTAACCTAAGCAATTAGTATTTCATAGCAAGGTTTCAGAAATAGGGTTTTGGAAACTTCAAATAAGCAGGGCATGCCTTGAATCATATTTGATAGCTAACATACTAACCATTAATGAAACAAATAACAAGTTCTTGGTATACCTAAGGAGTAGCTAAGAATTTCTTACAATGACCAAGAAGAAGAAAACATCAAAGCTGTAATAAACAGGAGGTTTGAGGTGCTTCCATGAGCATATCTCAACCTATACTTTTCTAATCTACAGCAAACAAGAAGAATGAAACATTAATGAAAACAAGAATACATAAACAAATCAGGGAAACATCACCATTCACCAAGCTATGGAATCCTGCACACAATGCTCCTCCACCATCAAGCCAAGCAAGACATTCATCCACTTCATAAAACCAATTTTTTCTCCAAGCTCATAAAACTATGTATGGCTCTCAAAATGTCAAGTTCTCCCTGTTTTTACAATAAATCCTCATGGTTTATATAAGCCAAGAGGAGAAAGAGCTCACTAGAGCATCTAGAAGGCCATTGGCCAAAGCAAAATATCTAAAATTTCCCTTGAGGCCTTACAAGGTCCAAGGCACAAAATATCTCTTCAAAATATCCTTTTCAGACAAAAATAGAAAAAATATTGAATTTTAGGCTCTAACATACATGGTAAACTTTCCTAAAGCACATTTGGCCCAGTCATCACACAGGAATGCAGAAAACTATCTTTGTTTTAGCAGAATTTCTAGGCGTGCAGCACCAAAATAGGCCTTTTTGCAGTGAGGTTTTGGAGGCCTTCCTGATGTCAAAATATATCCTGTGATGGATCGTTGGAAAGCTATGGATGTCTACTTTCAAAATATACTTGAGTAATTCAATAATATCTCTAGAAGTTTGTCAAAAAGTGGAAAAGGTGCAAAAACCCAGGAACGCAACACCTGCTCAAAAACAGTGGCAGAAAGGTGAAAAAATGGTTGTTTTTGGACCTTTTCAGAGACCAAAATAGCTCCATATGATCTGAAAATTTATGAGCATACTCCCCTAGGGCCAAGGAATCCAAAAATATAAAATTTCTCTGCTGAATATGCTCTGAGAAAAAGCGCAGCGTCCAGGGTGCTGCACTCCTAAGCTTGAAATTTCACAAAAAAAAAGGTGTCCAAATTTGCCCAAATTTGGTGAGTAGCTCCCTCAAGGGTTTTTGGAAACCTGTAGTGAAGCTTGGGCTAAGATTCTAAGTTTATCTTGGCCTTTTCCATATTTTCGCGTCGAGCGCCTCTTTTGGGCAAAGGAAACTTTGAGTTTTTTTCTAGAAAATTGATTTAGCTTTTTATAATGCTGAGCCATCTTCCTTTGTAAGCCTAAATCCTTGTTTTCTTTCTCCAATTTGGCCTCTAAATGCAGGTTTTCCCATTCTAGCCAAGATTCTTTGTCATTTTCAATTTCTAAGGAAAGTAGCTCTTTGAGAGGGAATTTTTGTTTTTGGGTTGATTCTTCCTCTCTCTGTTTTTCCAATGCTCTCCTAAGACCCATAGTCTTAGGCCTCTTCCTAGCTGGAAATTCTTCTTCGTCATATTATTCATATTCACCCATGTACTCTTATAGCTTCACTTGTGATTTCTGAGCCTCTCTTTTGTACTTGAGTGCCCGGGCTTCATAAATGGCAAGTTGGCCACTCATTTGTGCATTTTGTGTTTGTAGGAAATGAATGATATGTTTTGATCTTTCCAAATCATTCACCAAATCTCTAAATTTTTCATCTCGGTATTGTAAAAGGGAATTGAGAATCCTTGTTTCATCGTCCTCATCACTATCAATGTGGATAAGTTCAAAATCCCTCTCTTTTTCATGGCTTCTTTCTTGTTCTTCCATTGCCTTCTTGCCTTTGTCCTTCATGGGCTTCTTACCCCTGTCTTTCTTTGGCAATCCATACTTGCCTTTCTTTGGAAGTTTACCTCTGCTCCTTAATGCCCTGGTGACATTGCTTCACACTGTTTTTGATGGAGGATGCATGGCCCCTTGCCTTGGAGAGGCAGTAAACACATGCTCCTGACTTTGCTGATGAGAAATGATAAGAGGTGCCAACATTTGGGCTTGTTCATTTTGTTCACCTACAGACTTAGGGCTGTCTTTTTCTTCAAACACACTTGTTTTTTGCATTTCTTTGTCACTTTGTTGTGGGCAGCCTCTTTGATCATCAATTTTGACATTTTCAATGATCTTATCACTAGGAGTAATATCAAAAAGGTCATGCTCCTTTTCTGCTTGGTGAGAGGTGTCTAGGTTTGCTGTCTTTTCCTCTTCAAGGCTATCTATTTCTTTATCCATTTTCTATTGTCTTGAATATTTTCATTACTATGGGCTCTGTCTTCTTTTCCTTGTGAATTTAGAACTACTTTGAAAACAGTCTCTGGCCTATCCTCATCAATTTCCTCTTTGTTGTGATTGTTTTCTTCTTGACTTTGGTCTTTATTTGTGCCACTGTTTTTGTTGTCTAGGCTTTTGCTGTTTTCACTGTTTGTTGTATGGCTACCCTCATCTTCTTTGTTGTCTTTACTATCTTACTTTTTGTTTCTTTCATCATTTTGGCTGTGTTCATTTTGTTCTGGGTTGTTTTCCTCTTCCTTTCCATTTCCCTCTTCTTCTTCAGATTGCCCTTTATTTCCACCAGTTTCTTCTTCACTGTTTTCTATGTGGCTGCCCTCAGCACTCTCTTCTTTGCTTATTTCCTCATTTCTACTTTTATTATCTTCCTTTTGGCTACATTCTTCCTCACTATTCCTCTCTTCTTCCTTACTCTCATTATCTTCTTCCTCACTCTCACCTTCCTCACACTTTTCCTCACTTTCATTATCTTCTTCCTCAATCTCATCATTTATGCTTTCTTCTGGATCAGTAGTGCTTCTTTTAGGGCTACCACTGCTTTCTTTAGGGCCAATAATGCTTTCTTCATGACCAGCAGTACTTTCCTCAAAATCATCTCTGGTTTCTTCATGATCAATTTTCTCAGGGGAAGGTGTTTGAAGAAGGTTTGTTTGGGAGAGTGATTCATGCGAGGAAGGTGAATCATGGTCAGTGGAGGGCGATGAAGGAGTATGAGGACTAACTGGCACTTTTATGACTGAAAAAAATGATGAGGAGATGTCAATTCATGAAGAATACCTCTTAAAACTGATTCTCATAGCAAAATGAAACTTCTGGGCAAAAATTGGCAAACTCGAGAACTTTCTGCAACTTTCTGGGTGGTGTTGCGCTTTTCCTCTAGGCGCGCAACATCCATCTACAGGTGCACAACACCCAGTGTAAAAATGCACTAGAGGCAGCTACAGGCACGTAGCACCAACCTACAGGAGTGCAACAACACTTTGCAAAGGGAATTTTGAGGCCTTCCTAATGTCGGAATTGGGCTCGTGATAGCTCGTTGGAAATATTAGCCTGTCTACTTCCCAAATATACCATTTTTTTCCTAATTGAAGTTGATTTTACTTGTCAAAATTTGATTTCCCCATGACCGGTCAAAAAGTGGTTTATGAAGGAGGTGCTGTATTTTTACCTCATCATGCCTATTTGCATTTTATCCAAATTTCTGAAACTGGCTCCAAAAAACCTTTCCACTATGGGTTAATAATCAGATATTTGTATTTTTAAACAAATCATACCATGTTGATTATATTCTTCAATGTGACTGTACTCTTCAATGCAGCCCTCTTTCCTTCAAACTTTGATTTTTTCTTTTTGGTGCAAAGGCACTCTTTGTTTTTGAAAACCAAAAAATGTAAACTTTCCTCATCTTTAAAAGATAATTCATAAAAATCCTTACACCCTATGCTGTTAATGAAGGAGGTGTTTCATGCTTGTTCACTTATCTCTCCAATCTTCTTAAAATTTCCTTTAACTCATTTCATTGTGAGGATAATAAACAAATTGTATTCTCACAATAAAACATACCTGTTGTTTGCTCCTTTTTAGTGTGATTGTCTTTTTGCAGTAGTCTTAGTCTTGACTTGACGGCGCCTCTGATGGTTTGTTTTCTTGTCTGTAGGGGCATGGAAAAAGGCATCTGTCCCTCTTCCATTATGCTTTGAGGCATAAAAATTGTTTTAATGGTCTTTTTGCCAGAATTTCGCCATGTTTGTTCATATACTACTGATTTTCTGAGTTTTGGCCCAGAAGCTTGAATGAGTAGAGAATTACCCCTTTAAGTGGTACCAAGTTCTCTCTAGCAGCGTCCAGTTTGCTGTGTTTATTAGCCACTGTGGATGGTCTTCTGACACTTTTAGGTATCCTTGATTTGTAGAGATAAAAACTGTTTTTCCTGTGCTCTTCACCTTCACTATCTCCTTTATTCAAAATTTCAACTGGTTTGACTGAAACTGTTCCTAAGTGTGTCTCTTTTGCCATGTTTTGATTTAGGCTAGACATCAGGACATCCCTGCAGAGATGTTTTTGATAAGGTGGCTTAGTCTTGGAAATTTTTCTGTTAGACTAGTAGGAAACACCTTGGAGACTGCTTGAGCACCTTTTTTTAGAAATATGACCATCTTTACATTGTTTTTCTTTATTTCACCTTTAAGCTTTGCTGAAACAGAAATGCATGACAAACATGATGGTGCATGACTTAAGGAAGACTGATTGGTTTGGATTGCAATATTTTTAGGAAAAGGGCACTTGACTGATAGTTAAAAAAAAATAGAGTTTTTATCAAGACACGGGTTTTTTAGATATTCAACCTAAGCACCATCACCTATAAACCTAGACACTTTGTCATTACTTTTGAAGGTTTTTTCTAGATACACTTAGGTCATCAATAGTAACTTGATCAGTAGGAGGGTACAAGGAAAAACTTGTCTTATCTTGGCCAGCCAATTTTGTGAAATAGGAGGTTTTAGGCATCAGAGATAAAAAGCTTTATACAGATGTGATAGTTATGGACAGAGTAAAGCCTATCAGTCTAAGATGGGATTTTGACAAGATTACTGATTTAATCACAGTAGGTAAGAGAGGAGGGAAAAGTGAAAAATTTCTCTGAGGGGATTTCTAGAGGACAAAATGATTGTTTGAATTTGGTTTCTAGAAAACCTGGACAAAGCATATAGTCATCAAAATAGGTGAAAAATACTGATGACTAACACTACACATTGGGGCGTTTATGTATCTATATGCACTGATGCATTTGTACGACCTATGGGCACCACAAAAATACCGATACCAATTATAAATCTCAATGCATAAGTGTGATACTGTGCACCGGGGCGTTTAAGTGTCTATACGCATCGGTGCATTTGTACGACCTATGGGCACTGCACGAATACCGATACCAAATATAAATCTCGATGCATTTGTGTGATACGCATCGGTGCATTTCTATAAGTCTACGCACTGGTGCGTTGATACAACCTATGGGCACCGCACAAGTCCCAAGACATATTGGAATGACCCCGTGCGTTGTATCACCAACACTACGCCCAGTGTGGTTTTATACCTTAACAACCCAGTGTATTCTCCTTCAACCACCTCGGGGCGCCTGCTACATGTACGCATGAGTGCGTTAAACCCTGAGTAGCGCACCGATGATAAAAACATTTGTATTAACCTCTGGCCGCCCATTTTTTTTAGTTGTGTTGAATTTTTGTTAAAATCTCCACCAAAACATCTGTAACCATAAACAAATGTTGTAGCAAATGTTTTTTTAACAATTTTGGCCAGATTTAAACAATAAAAACCTCCTTTGTAACCTTTGCTAGAGGATCTTTTCCTTGTAGTGTAATGACCAAGTATTATAAATATTTGATCTTATTATCCTTTTCTAGAGAAGTGATATTCTCAATCTTTAATGGAGGTTGGACATTAGTGAGTGATACTTGCAATTTAGAGGCAGTCATTGCAGTATTTTTCAACGTTGAACATATCATTTCCCCTGTCTGTCTATGCATATCAATTTGATCAATAGGATGGATGTCCTTTGCATCAAACTCGAAATCTGAGGTCTTCTTGTAATCATTTTTTGTTTTTGGATTGGCAACATGTGCTTGTAAAAATTTCATCTACATTCTTCCCTTCTCTGTGTCGAATGCTGAAAAAATTTTGTGCTAAGAAGTGGAGGTTTGTTTCCAAAATTGAGCATAAGTGATGTATTTGAGGAGATCATTTTTGTGTTTTATCTCCTTATACTTATCAAATATTCTTATCTATTTTTTTTTCCATGGATCAATTGAGATGTTTGAGAAGTGTCTGGATTCCCTTGTGAAACTAATGATGCTGGAGACCCTGTAAAAATGATACCTGACTGTGCTGAAGAATGTGGACCCTTAAGGACTATGGTAGCTAGTCCTTCTCCCTCCTTTGGAAAATCTGTTTTAGGATTTGTTTTTTACTTCTTCCTGTAAATCTTGAATTTCTTTGTTGAGACCTCTATTACTGAAGGGGAGTCTTCTTCCCTTGGTATTTTCTCTATTTTTTCCTGAGGTGTGGGAGTCTGTGAATTAGCTATAGACAGAAGCTGCTCTTCTGCTTCTTGTAAGGTGTTTTCTCCCCATTGAGCCTAGTTCCTGTACTTCTCAATTTTAGGTCTTTGTGTATGAACATAAGGAGTGGTTTTCTATTCCACCCTTAGCTTAGAAATTGTGCCAAATGGGTCATGTGACCAAGTGAAGCTTAACGGAAACTTCATCTGCTTTACTATAGTCACCCGTTATGGACGCGAGACCATTAGGAGGCATAAACGTTAATCCAGGGAAAGATTTAATGTGTAACAGGTAGGACAGATGTTGTGAAGGGATTGGAAGCGAGGGCGCGAGGAGCATTGGCGAGAAAGGGAGTGGTTTGATGGTTTTCAGAGGGGGGGTCAAAACCGTAAGAAGTATGCGGAGAGAGGGGGGTACTAAATGATAAGGGTTTGGCACATTATGTGGGGCCAGAGGGGGTAAAACCACTTTTCGGACCCCCCCTCTGCCGATAAAGGTAGGAATGGAAAGGGGACCAAAAAGCGTTAGGGGCCGTTGATTTGGGTGGATGATGATCGAAGAAACAGATCGTGCATGCCACTTACTTGCTACATGAAAAACACCTTTTGTCCTTTATGAGCCTTATAACATAAGCTTCGATACTTTGGATAAATGTGCATATGCTACAAAGCATGAATAAATACATTATGAACCTTTTCATTCCAATTTTTTCTATACTAAGGCTAATTATTACTAACTAAGGGTGTATTTAAATGTGAAAACCATGGTTATTTGTCTATTTGAAAGGGGAATTATCTAATATAATTCTAACCTACTCATTTACCTTCATTGATCCAACTTAAAAATTTGGACCAATTTCTTCATCTACCTAGCTAATTTTAGCCAAGTTTAAACAATTTGTCTAAATTATTTCTCTAGTCTAATAACAAAAATTCAAATATGTTTGACCATGATTACACTGTATGATCTAAACAAGGATTTATGATTGTGGCATATAAAAAAAGCTGCACACAACATCATACTTCATTTGTTTTCAAAACAAAATATTTTTCTTCTAATGGCATTTGAATTTACCTCACTTTCACACTTCTTTTTATTTCTCATGGGGTTCTTTCATCATCATTTTTTATTCTTTTATTCTCTTTTTCTTTTCTTTTCTTTTTTATTCTATTTTTCGTTTCATATACCTTCTTTTCATTTTTTTTATTTTTTTATTTTTTTTAATATCTTCTTTTGGAAATCACTTGCAAAATGCAATATTGTTTACAATGTCATATGACTGAGAGAAAATATTCAATCACCTTATGATCCTTTGAATTATAGGACCCTAACAGTGACTCCAGATGGGGATGACACTCTCCCTATGAGGTGCTAAGAATTGTTGACCAGTAGCCTTGAATCCTCTCCTTTAGTACTTTTCTACATCTGATTTTTCTTTTTTCTTTTTTGTTGTTATAGTTATGGTGGGAAATTAATCAGGAGCTTAGGGCTTTCTATTCGGGCTTCAAATTTTGATAATAATTCTCCCACTCATTGAAAATACAAAGAAAATGATATTTACAATGAATTTAGTGATAAATACTTCTATTCCTGTAAAAAATAATGTTTCAGCATCATGCCATTGATTGGTCCATAAGGTAGCTCTTCTTCATATATCTATTTTAGAAAAAATGCATTATTGCCTCTGTAAGCATGGATTATGCAAGGTCCTTTCCATAAATTATAAAGCTTGCCATGCTTACCTTTCTCTTCTCTTCTTGAATCCAATTTCAATACATTGTATCCCATCTGAAAATCATCAGCCTTGATTCTTCTGTCATAAATTTTCTTGATGTTTTCCTGGATGACTTGGGTTGTTATAAACTTCTACCCTGGGTTTCTGAAAATATATTTTCTGATTTATCCTACTCTGAATGTCATTTGATTCTACTTGTAATTCCTGCAGGATTTTCATAATTGAGACACTTAGAGAGGTGGGAAAAACAACATACATTCTATAAACCAGTTGGTATGGGGACATGCCAATTGATTTCTTAATGGTGAGTCTGTCAGCCCATAATGCATTGACTAACTTGTTCTACCATGATTTCTTGTTATCCTGCAACAATTTTTTGATGATATTAACCAAAATTTTGTTGGAAGACTCTGCTAATCCATTTCCTGAGGGTAATAGAGAGTAGACCATCCTAAATTGATCTAATACTTACTGCAAAACTCCACCATATTCTTTGATTTGAATTCTGTTGCATTATCAGTGATGATTTTCCTGGGACATCCAAATCTTGAAAGAATATTATTCTGTAAAAATTTAATGATCATTGCATCAATAGCTTTATTTGTAGGTATAGCTTCAATCCATTTGGTAAAATAATCACTGGTTATGAGGATCCATTTATGTTGGGCTGGGGATGGTGAATGAATTTCTCCAATGAAATGAAAACCCCATTGTTGAAAAGGAGTTTCCACTGATATTGGCTTCAAGGGTAAAGGCATCCGTTTCCTTTTTTGTTCAAAAATCTGACATTTATGACATGAAGTAACTCTTTTATGGACATCAAAAAATAAGGTTGGCCAATAAAAACCAACTCTTAGGATCTTGCTGGCAGTGGTCTTCTAGTACAAATGTCCACCACAATATCCTTCATGAAATTCCCTCATTACTTTATCTTCTTCATCCTTTAGCAAGTATTTTAGTAAAATTCCTCCAACATTCTTCCAATACAAATTATTGTCTAAAACACAAAACTTCATAGCTTTTATTTTAAGAAATCTAGCTTTTGTCTTGTTCAAACTAGTAGGAGCTTGTAAATGATGTAATACAAATGTAAGGTCTGCATACAAGGGATAGATTGCAAAAGCTTCAACTACCTGTGGAGTTGCCTACTCTCCTTGTTCATCAAGTTTAGCCACAAAATATCTGAAGCATAAAAAATTGATTCAGCCATTAGTTTAGCTAATCCCTAACCCTTGATGAGTTTGGTAGGTTTGATTTCGATGTCATATTCAAGGACAATGACAATCCATTTTCCCCTTTTCCCATTAGGACCATTTTGGGTCAGTATGTATTTTACCACAAAGTTTGGAATAAAAGAAATTATATGTGAATGAATAATATAAAATCTAAAATCTTTAATTTCTTTCACTAAAGAAAATGCATTTTTTCCATGATGTTGTATTTGAATGCAAAATATCTTAAATATTTGCTAAAGAAGGCAATATGATATTCATGCGCTTCATTATTTTTTTGGAAGAGAACTACTACAATAGTATGCTCAGATGAAAATGAGAAAATGAGAAAATATTTTGTGAAACCGTGGTTGATTAACATATGGGATTGTGTTAAGGCTTGTTTTACTTGATCAAATGACCATTTTTCCTCAATATTCCATTTTATCTCAGTGTCTTTTCTCAACATGTTTTTTATGTTTCTTAAACGTTCTGCCAAATTTGGGATAAATATTCTTAGAAAATTGATTTTACCAACGAATGATTGGAGTTCTTCCACATTTCTAGGAGTACCTATCTTTAAAATAGCCTCAATACTGCTAGGATCAATTTTGATTCCATCTTTGGAAATGATATGTCCTAACAGTTTGCATTCTTCTAAGCCAAACAATTTTTTTTTTGGGTTGAGGAAAATTCCAAATTTCCTATATTTTTCATATACTCTCCTTAAGTGGAGCAAATGTTCTTCATATGTTTTTGACAAAAAAATGATATCATTAAGATATATAACTATGAATCTAGATATTTCATCAACAAAATATATGTCCATTACTCTTCGAAATGTTGCACCAACATTCATTAAGTCAAAATTCATCTTCACATACATGAAGGTACCCCAAGGTGTAGTGAATGTTGTCATTTCTTGGTATTTAGGATGGACTAAAACTTGATTGTAACCAGAAAAACCATCTAATAGAGAAATCCTACTGGACCAACTACTTTATGCAAAAAATTATCCATTTTAGGAAAAGGGTAGTTAACTTTCAATGAGACTTTATTTAGATTTCTAAAATACACACAAAGGATAATCTCTCCAGTTTGTTTCCTAGTTGGAACTGAGTTTGATACCCATTTAGAATATCTTAATGGCACAATGATCTTGGCATCATACATCTTCTTGACCTCCTTTTCAATTAGAGGTGTTTGTTGGGAAAAATACTTGGGGAGGGGAGGGGGGGGGGGGGGAATCAACATTTAAAACTCACACAATATTTTTCTTTTATTTATTGAATTATATATGTGACTATACTTAAGCCAACCAACGTATGTACGCGACTTTCATTCAGGAAAATAGCGTATGACCATTTAACTTATAATTCATTTAAATCTTCAGAACTTTACTTAGATCAGTGCATTAATTATTCATTAAACATATAGTAAGCAGCAAACAAAATAAATCATCACACATAAGCAACAGACATGAAGATGGATGGTTGAGTGGAAGTTGAGAGATGTGTGAGGATGGCGGAAACCTTTGGGGCCTGTAGGTCTACCCCTATATCCTTTGACATCATGTGTGTAGACAGGTGATGTGACAGGTGTACATCTCTTTCAGGTCTCTGCATACCCCTGGAGATCCTTCGATTGGCCACGGGGTTCATGAAATGTAGGGGGAAGACCATTCCAACCTAACTGTGCTCAAGATGGAGGTTAGTGGTAATTTCATTTTAGCTAGATGACATTCGGTGGTTAGGGTTTTTGAACAGGTGTGGTCTTTCTGCTTCCATGGAGTTATTTTAAGGAGAAAAAGCAGCGATAACAATGGGGTTCGATAATGAGTACGTGGACGTAGAACTTGCGCCTAAATATCTTCTTACCCGTTGGGGTCACGAGGTCTCAGAAAAAAACTTGGACCATTTCTTTCTGAAATTTGTAGAGAACCCTCCGATTTTGAGTGAGGTATGAGGCACCCATGGGGTTTTGAATGGAGCAACACTACTGGAAGAGACTCTACAGAGTACCTTGAGCGGGAGGTGGAAGGTTGGGGTTTCAAAACAACAAGCTCGTTCGCTAAACCCTCTGGACGGTGATGGCGGGGGTTCACAGCAGCGCGACTTACAACCCTCTATTTTCTCGTCGGGGCCAGGTATTCCATATTTTCCTGCCTTTACTGGAGGTTTAGAAGATATCGTAGCTAGATACAATTTGTAGGGTTTAGCGGGACTAAAAAATCTTAGGGAAGGAGGGCAGCAAGGCCTAGATCCCTCTAGAGGAAGTACTAAGGCAGAATCTTCTAGGTTTTGAAAACCACCTCTGAGCCAGGGTTTGAATCCCACAAATTTCCCATTCTCCCCTGCAAATCAAATGATCTGTTTGGACTCTGCTAGGGGAGAAGGTCTGCCTTGTCCAGTTCGGGTTGAGATCCAAAATTTCTGTCAATCTAGGGTTTCTTCAAATGATGTTGTAGGAGAGGAGCTGAAAATACTTCTACACAGAGCCCAGGGGTTTGATCAGGCATAGGATTTTGGGCTTGCAATAGGCCAAGACTCTGTAAGGGGCTGGAAAAGGGGGGCCTCCAGAGAAGCTGAAGTAGGGCAACCAGGGTCACCTGTGGTAGAAGTTACACAAGGAAGAAAGGAGAAAGGAGGTTGTGGGAGAAAAAATAAAGAAGATTAAGGCTATGAAAATAAAATAAGAGCAGCCTAGTTGTGTTCTTCGAGTGGACATATGCATAGACGAAGTCATGGAGGCCACTGAGACCATTCTTGTTGGCAGAGTCTGTGGTAGGAAGTACTCGGTGGATTACATAATAGACTAGACCTTGTCGGAATGGAAGGATGCCCCTGGGAGCCCTATTGAAATCAAAATCCTGGACAGGGGATGGTTCAGTATCAGATTTTAGCTTAAAGACCACCTAGATTAGGTTTTAGATAGAAACTAGTGCTTCAGGAAGAGACCGATCTTGTTCAGAAGGACTCCTCTGTTTGACGCATAGAAGGAAAAAATGGCAGAATCCCCTGTGTGGGTTAAGCTATCGGGACTCCCAATGCCTTTCTGGATAGACTCCACTTTCCACTCGATTGGGAACACGCTTGGCAAGTTTCTAGACATCAACAGATCCTTCGTTCAATCTAGAGACCTAAGCGTGCCGAGAATTCTTGTAAGCCTCAACCCCAGGGAAGGGTTGGCGACGCAATGACTTTGAAATACATAGACTTGGAGTACCTGCAGACCTTGGACTACGAACACCTCCCCTTTCGATGCCACATGTGCCATAAATATGGCCATCTTGCCAAAGATTTTCCTCTGGGACATTGGAGAAGAAGGAAAAAAAAATTATCAAGGAGAATGTTGCTAAAGCTAGAACAGAGGAAATGAAGGAATAGGAGGAGGTCTTATTAGAATAAGATGCAGGATTGGGAGCTAACAAGGAGGGTTTTCTGTCTCCGGGCCAAAATATCTCTTCGCTTATTTTGTATGAAACGGATCTTGTTCTGGAGTCCTCCCAGGTACCCTATTTTGAATCAGGCGCAGTTGGTGCGACTCGGACGAGTATTCCTTTCATTCCTCCTTCTTGTTTAAGCTCATATTTTTGTTCTGTTGATTTTGTTTTATCTGACCCTAGTCCATCTAGGCTGCCTCATCATGATTTTCGTGTCTTCCATAAATCTGTTGATAGTATTATCATGTCTGTTTCGTCCCTTCCTATGTCTTCACCTTTAACCTCTGAGGGAGAGTGTGAGCCTATCCTTTCTCAAGCTATTTCTCCTAAGGCCCCCCCTTACAATCTCAGACCTCTTGCAAACAAAACCTGGAAAGGAATTGATGTAGGAGTTCTAACATCTGATCCCATTCCTATAGGTCTAAGGAAGTCCAGGGGAAGGAAATCAGAATTTTCCAAGGCATAGTTGAAAGCCAAGATTGATATAGAAAATGGGAAATAGAGGTCTCTATCAGGGGTACTTAGAGCAGCATTGCCACCCAACCCAAGGTTGTGATGATCCTACTATCTTATAATTGTATGGGTTTAGTTAGTCAGCCTAAAAAACTAGTGCTCAGAGAGCTGGTGAACTCACAAAATCTGGATGTTTTGTTGATTCAAGAAACCTTGGGCCAGGGAGAAGAATTTAAAGGAATCCTCTCAAGAATGTTCCCTGGGTGGGTGTTTCAAGCCTTAGATTCTAATAGTAGATCTGGGGGTTTGGCATTGGGGTGCAAAGCAGGGAAACTAAAAAAGTTGTCCTGTTTGGGATTTGAGAACACTTTGGCGTTGGAATTCTACTCAAATGAACTTTGTCAACTGATACTTGTCCTTAATGTCTATGGGCCCTACCTGGAAAGAGGGAATTTTTGAGACCCCTTCTTTATGAAATCTTGCTTGAGTCACCCAAATCTCATCATGGGTGGGGACCTAAATTTCTCCTTGGGAGCCTTGAAGTCATGGGTACCTTTGGCAAGAGAAGATCATCTTACTGAGTATTTTATAAATAAGTTGGCAGGCTCTCGGTTGGTGGATGCTACCTTAATTAAACCAAGACCAATATAGAGGAATAGAAGATTGGGAGAAGCCTGGGTGGCTAAAAAGATAGACCATTTTCTCCTAGGTGAAGACCTGGTGGAAAGAGTCTCATTATTCAAGCATTGGGTTGGGGAAGGGGGGTAATCGGACCACCTTCCAATTTTCTTGGAACTTAAAGGAGTCTTCAAAAAACCAAGGACTCCGTTTAAATTTAACTCCTCCTGGCTAAAAGAAGAATCCTTCAACTCTTTGTTCCAAGCTACTTGGAGGAAGGAAAGCATAAGGGAATCTAAAAGCAGGAGTCAACACTTTATGGAAAACCTGAAGAGAATGAAGAAAGCAACAAAGGAATGGGAAAATGCCAAGAAGCAGAAGGAGGAGGAGGAGCTAAGGAAAGTAAATGAAGAGCTGGATTTTCTAGAAAAAATAGAAGGAGCTAGATACTCTACTATAGAGTCAAGGAATAGAATCATGGAGTTGGAATCTACTAGGAAAAACATCCTTCAGATAAGAGAGGAAAGTTGGTGCCTAAAAAGTAGAGCCATCTGGCTCGAAGCTGGCGATGAAAACTCAAAGTTCTTTCAGAACTATGCTAAAGGAAGGAAAAACATTAACACTATCTAGGAGATGCAGAAGGACAATGGGGAGAGGGAAAAATATTTTGAAGATATTGTTCTCCTAGGGCTAAGTCACTTTAAGACACTTTTCAGAGCTCCAGAGGAGGTTTCCATAGCTGAAGTTATCAGGGTAGCTCAATTTTTTCCTAGCTATATTGATGAGGAGGGGAATGACAACATAATGGAACCTATTATGAAAGAGGAAGTGGAGGATATCTTAAAGGCTATGCAGAAGGACAAAAGCCCAGGGCCTGATGGCTGGACTGTTGAGAATTTTCAACATTTCTTTGAATTTTTAGGGGAGGAGTTGGTAGCCGTGGTCGAAGAGTCTCGCCACACTGGAAAAATCTATTAGCCCTTTAATGCAACCTTCCTAGCCCTCATTCCCAAATCTGATCATCCTTCTTCTTTTGCCGAGTTTCATCCCATCTCCCTTTGCACCTGTATCTACAAGATCATAGCCAAAGTGATCGCCTCCAGGCTGAAATATTTCCTCTCCAAACATATCTCAATAGAGAAATTTGGTTTCTTGGATGGTAGGGAAATCCACGAAGCAGTGGGGGTCACTCAAGAAACTCTTCATAGTCTCAAAAAAAGCAGGAAAAAAGGAGCTATTGTCAAAATTGATCTCTCAAAGGGTTATGATAGAATACGTTCGATGTACTTGAGACTCCTACTGACACATCTAGGCTTCAGGTTTGATTTCGTAAGATGGGTCATGGGATGCATCTCAACCTCCTCAATTGAAATTTTGATTAATGGAGCTGCTACAGATTTCTTCAATCCAAAAAGGGGACTCCATCAAGGATGCCCCCTTTCACCTCTTCTCTTTCTTTTGGCAGCAGAAGGCTTGAGCCTAATGATCCATGCATCAAAGAGACAAGGAGATAACATAGGTATTGAAGTGGCAGTTAACCTTTAGGTAACCCATCTGCTGTTTGTTGATGATATTCTGTTGTTCAGCAATGGCAGCCTGGAGGACTGCCGTTGTATTAAGGGGATCCTAGATCTCTTCTTGAAAGCAACAAGTCTCTGTATAAATGAGCAAAAATCGTCGTTGAAAACATCTGGCCTCTCTAGGGATGAAGTGGGCAGGATAGAAGCGGTACTGCATTTTGAAGTCAAAATACTCTAGGACACCTTCAAGTACCTAGGGTTTTTTTATTAAAACTTGATTCTTATTTAATTCAGGACTGGAAATGGATAATAGCAAAGATAGAGGCTCGAATGCATCACTGGAGCTACAAATGGTTGTTAAGAGCGAGAAGATTGGTCCTGATAAAATCAGTGGCAAGGGCCATCCCAGTATACTGGGCTTGTCTGATTTGGGTCCAAAAAAGCATATTGGCATCTATCAACAATATATGTAGTAGATTCCTGTGGGTAAGGTCAAAGGTGGAACATGTGACTCCTTGGGTGGCCTAGGTAAAAATTTTTAGACCAAAAGGATGGGGAGGGTGGGGAATTAAATATCTTTTCCCCTTCTCGAAGTCTCTTGCAGCCAAACTTGCATGGAGGCTAATCATAGCAGAAAATATCTATACCTCTGTCACCAAAATAAAATACATTAATCCAATGCCTATCTTAGAATGGCTAAGAATGCCACAAAAATCATCAAAAAACTCTTATGTTGTTTGGAAGGAAACCATTTCCTCAGTTAAGGTCATAGAGCAGGGCTTGGCTTGACATGTGGGGGATAGTGCCCAAGTTAGACTGGGTTGAGACCCATGGGTGGGTTGCTCAAAGAGTTTTGCATTAACTGGAGATCTTATTGAATTTTTGAACAACAAAGGTCTGCTTAGCCTCAACCAAATCGTTGATCATGAAACTCCTCCATTTGGAGACAGGAATGGTTGTCAGGGAATGTTCTGCAATTGGAGGAAAAATGGCTTGGGGAGTGGAGGAATTATACATTGGATCTCCAGAACTCAAATATAAGGATCCTAGAAAAAATAGATGAGCTTATATGGGTACATTCTCCGTCCAGGCTCTACACTCAAAAATTGGGTTATAATTGGCTTATGGCTCAAAATGGATGGGGGGTACCAGAGTGGTGATTCAAACCCCTATGGAAGATGAAAGGACCAGCAAATTCTAGACTGTTTTTCTGGCACATTCTCCGGAAAAAATTTCCTACCTGGTATTTCTTACAACGAAGGGGGAAGACAGGCCCTGGGTGGTGCTCACTATGTAGAGATAGTTTGGAAACTATTTAACACATTTTCCTCACTTGCCCTTATAACACCAGCCTCTGGAATGAAACTCTGAGACTGCTTAAGATCCCCCAGAAGTGGGAAGGTCAGGAGGTGATGGAAGCTTGGCAACGGTGGTGCAGGAAGCCCCAAATGACAGGGTTCGCACAGTGCCTTTGCTGATTGCATGGGGCACTTGGATTGCGAGAAACCACGTGATATTTAAGGATTCTCTATTTCCAATCTGTAAGTTGGTGACTCAAGGCACATCTATATATGATCACATCCCTATTCCTCCCCTCGCCCAGCAAGCTCGTGTAATTCAGCAGGAAGTTATCAGGGGGGACATTCCTTGGGAATATTTTGATGGAGCCTCAGATTCGCACAGAAGGTGTGGAGCAGGGCTGGTTATCCACCTCCCATCTGGAAAAAATCTTA
The DNA here is from genome assembly GCA_034641835.2 of Pinus albicaulis. Lineage (NCBI taxonomy): Eukaryota > Viridiplantae > Streptophyta > Pinopsida > Pinales > Pinaceae > Pinus > Pinus albicaulis. Next base: position 45,655 of record JAXQQM020070820.1, on the reverse strand, counting down.
AAGCCTCAATTTTTTTGGGCCAGGGGACAAACATATTTGTAGAACTTAAAGCCCTTCATTACCTCCTATGTTGGTTATCTTTAATGAATCTGATAGAGGTTCAGATTTTTGGGGACTCTTTGAACATTGTGAAGTGGTTCAATGGGACACAACGATGCAAAAATTTCATTTTACTTCCTCTGCTTAATGAGATATCCCGCTTGAAATTCTTTTTTAATGAGATATATGTTTTCCATATTTACAGGGAACGGAACCACGATGCAAACTTCCTTTCTAAATAAGGCGCTGAGCAAGATATGGGGTCTTGGATAATAGTTGAAATGGAGAATGGGCTGGTTCGAGCTATCGAACAACCTACTTTTGTTTAAATTTTCTCTGGACTATGGTGTTTCTTTGTTGCTTCATATAATGTATATAAGTTGCACTTCTAAAACTTTTTTATCAACAGTAAAACTCTCCTTTCGATCCTGAGCTGTTTTCCTCACAGAGGAGGCTCAGGCTTCAGATATCCTTTTCATACTATGGTATTTTTATGAAAACCAGAATAGTGTCTACTTCCCGGTTTTTGTTATTTTTGAAGCTTCAAGCTACAAATGACTGCTATCTTTTCCTCCCTCTATTTCGGGTGTTTTTCCTAAAAGGAAGCCAAGGAGGTGGGAAAGGATGAGGAGGTTTCCCTCAATGTTTTTATATGGTTGGTTGGTGAAACACACTTCTTATTTACCACAACTGAAACTTCATTTCCTCTTGAAAAGGGGAGAAATGCAGTTCTCTGGAATGCTTTTGCATATGCTATGTAACTTTCTATATTAATAGATGGTTCAATTTTTTTCTGTGGAAAAAAAAAAAAAAAAAGACATGAACATCGGGATTTAAGGTGGAAACCCATTGTGGGAGAAAACCACTGTTGTTGTCGTCTCTATCTTCAATATTTATTATATAGAAAATTGCTTATAATATCGTACTGGCGCAGACTCATACCAGTACGCAGACACCCACCTACAGAAGGCTGCAAACTTCACTCATTCTCCAGCTACGACTAGAAGGGAGCTCCAATTCCCTAATCTTGTTTCCAAGTCACCACTTGAAGGGAGATACAATCCCCTGATTTGATCACTAGCTCCTACTGGTAGGAAGCTTCAACTTCCTTACTGAAGGCTCCAACCCTCAGCACCACTGAGGACCACGTTTCATAAAATTTCACACTAGATCCAAATATCTTTAACACATCACAACTTATAGACTAAATGAAGTAAAAATCAACCCAATTCAAACAGAACAGTAAGATCATTGTAGCCAAACCATAGAGCTGAACCAGACTACTGCATCAACACATTGAATGAACTACAACCCTAAGCATTCATAAGAAAAATTTTATACGCCACTTTACTTACGACAACCCACGTGTACACATGATATTTTGTGGAGAAACCTATGTATATATCTCAATATATCAAGTTTAGACTTCTGACTAAGACACAGAGTTGAACAGAGATATTCTAACTTATTTTTTCAGTTTTAAAGAGCCCTTAGCAACATCAATAATTCTTCAATCAATCAATCACTAATATTTAATCACAATCAACTAGTAGCATAATCAATACTCAAACAAATCAGATCTATATAAAGACATCATTAACAGACAACGGAAACACAACAAAATTGATTATACCTTTTCTTCAGCATTCTTCGGCAAAACCCTGGCTTGAATACGTACCTTCTAGAAAGCATATCTTTGTATGTACGCATTTATCCCATAACCAAATCGCATATAGATCTCAATATTTTTAATGAATATATACACACCTTTTCATAATCGAACCCGCATGTATACGTATCTTCCTTGTGTCTAACCTGCGTATAGTTATATATATAATTTAGGATTGCACAACACTTCGGAACTACAAAATTACTCAGATCATACCCTTCACTACAACAAACATGCGCTAAACCACATAATATTTTAAACAAATCATGCAAATACATAGTCATTTCAAGACTAGATATCTCGATCCATCATTGTATTCATGATTGTATCATTATATCATATCTATCTATTTATTATAGCCCATTCCATGCAGATATACTTCATATTGAAGTATTCATTCAATTCACATGCTCATGCACACTTAGCACTATGATCTTCACCTCCCTATATAGTTTGAGCCTTAGCCAATACCATGAGCCAAAACCACACAAGTGTCGATGGTATTATTAGACGGGATCAAAAAACCATTATTGTGCTCAATATTGTGGGCCAATACCATGGTAAATACCCCTGGGATTATAAAATTAGTGCGTTGGCACATACACGATTTTTATTCTTTGTACCCGCATGTATACACGACTTTGCTTTTACTAACTTATGTATAGTTCTTCAATTATGTATTTTTATCCATCTTCTGATTCTGATATGAAAAACCTTTGACATTTTGTTCCATCACTTTATCACCTTTGAGCTTATCCAGAAACCATATACTTGGTCTTTTACAAGAGGGTTACTATCAAAGACAACACATGCATCATAATGCCAACAATCTCCCCCTTTGGACTTGATGGCAACCATGTTGGTGTTTGGTCACCACTTGGAGATACCTATTAGAAACATCAACATAAGCATTATTCAAACACCAAATTACTCTCCCACTTTGACATCAAGGGAAAAGGGTGGATCAATGCTTAAAAAAGGGTTTTCTCTGATCTACACTATGCTGACCATTCTCCCCCTAAGCACATGTTGAATCTTCAAATAGATTTTCAATGAAGTACATGACTCTATAAATCAACTAAGTATGACCTTTCCTATCACCAAGGAGTCACATCAATTACCCTACCAAGTGGGGTTACATATTTGACTCAAATACCCAACCAAGTGGGTTTACATATTTGACTCAACTACCCAACCAAGTGGGTCTGCATATTTGAAAAAATCCATACATGACTTTTACATCATAGGTCTTTACATCAAATTATAGATATTACTTTTATAACCAAGACCAAAGGACCTCAATAGAGAGAGATCATCAAACATAATTCAACAACCATGATACACCTAATTCCAAAAATTCATTATATACTGAAGGCTAATGCTCCCCCTGAACCTGTGCTACCTAAAAATTTTCAACAACCCATTTATCAAAGCGTCTTCAAAATATCAAAGAGGAAAATGTAAATTAGACACCATATCATAAGACTGTACCCATCAACACCTGATCAATTAGAAACAAATCATACCTGTCAGCAACATGACAAAGTTTTTTATGGGGGTTGACCCACTGATTTTATGTCAGAGAGATCCATACGTGATTGTCCGAAAAGATACTCACGTATATACATGACTATGCTTCAAGCAACCTGATTACCGAAATCATCTTTCTGAAATTTCATAAGTTTAACAACATGATGAGGTCGAGACAACTCCTAGTTTATGTTTGAGATATTCAAATGCTTCTCTGGGAAGAGGTTTAGTAAATATGTTAGAAACTTGTCATTTGGAGGGAACATACTCCAATTTAACCTTTTGCTCAAGCACTTGTTCTCATAAAAAATGATACTTAATAGGAATATGCTTGGTTTTGGAGTGCATAACATGATTTTTTGAGATACTAATAGCACCTGTATTATCACATAGGATGGAGATGGGAGGAGAACATTGAATTTTAATATCTTGTAATGTATGCATCATCCATATAAGTTGTGTGCAACACGATGCATCAACCACATATTCTGCTTCTGCTGTAGATAAAGCAATGGAACTTTGTTTCTTGTTGAACCAGGATACTAATTGGGGCCCCATATAAAATGCACGTCCACTAGTTCTTTTCCGGTCATAAAATTTTCCAGCCCAGTCCGCATATGTGTAAGCATGAAGGGTAAGATCAACATTTTTGGGATACCATAAGCCAAAGTCTTGAGTTCCTTGGAGATATTTGAATATTCTCTTTACTGCCTGAAGATGTCATTCCTTTGAATTGGCTTGGAAACATTCAACAATCCCAACTACATGCATGATATCTCGTTTAGTACCTATTAGATAAATCAAACTCCCAATCACAGATTTGTACTCTAGTTGGTTTATCGTGGGAGAACCATAATGAGAACTAAGGTTACATCCTATCATCATTGGAGTACACACAGGTTTTAATTCTTCCATCCCATACTTCTTTAGAATATTCTTGAGATATTTTGTTTGTGAGAGAAAGATGCCATCTTTTTCTTGTTGCATTTGTAAACGAAGAAAATATGTTAGTTCCCCAAGTAAAGAAATTTCAAATTCTTGCTGCATAAGAGAAGCAATTTTTTGACTCATGGATTCTTCATTACTCCCAAAAATGATGTCATCAACATAAACAACAATAATTAATAGTTGTCATCCTCAATTTTTTTGTACAGGTTACTGTCTGCATATTCTTTTGTGAAGACTTGTTGTTGAAGATATTTTTCAAGATGATAATACCATGCACGTGGAGCTTGTTTTAGCCCATATAGAGCCTTTTTGAGTTTGCAAACGATTTTTTCATCATTCCCCAAAATGAATCCTTCTGGTTTTTCTATATATACTTCTTCTTCCAGGTCTCCATTAAGGAAAACAGATCTTACATCCATTTGATAAACTTTGAAATGTTGGAAAATTGAAAATGCAAGAAACATTCTTATGGTTTCAAGTCTGGCTATTGGTGCAAATGTTTCTTCAAAGTCTATACCTTCTTGTTGAGCATAACCTTTACAAACAATTCTAGCTTTGTTTATAATTACATCTCCATTTTCATTTAACTTATTTTTGAATATCCATTTTGTCCCAATAAAATTTGTATCATGAGGCCTCAGAACCAATTGCCAAGTATTATTCTTTTCAATTTGATCAAGTTCTTCATCCATGGCCTTGATCCAACATTCATCTTTCCTAGCTTGATTTAAATTTTGTTCTTCAATAGTGGATAATAATTCTAGATAACTAGGAGATCCCACAAGTGTTCTTCTTTTTTTACCTCCAGATTCCTTTTCTCCTAGAATTTGAGATTCTGGATGATACTTTTGAACATATCTTGATGGAGTATTTTCTTTACCCAGTGTGTCTTCTTATGATGCTTCGTTGGTTTCTTCTTTCATATCATTGTGATTTGATGTGGGAAAGCATTCATCATTATCATCATCCTCTTTTGTTGATGTTTCCTTTTTAGAAGTTGTGCATGATTCATTAATCACAACATCAATACATTCAACAATTTTTTGAAGTCTCTTATTGTAGCATTTGTATCATTTACTTCTAGAAGAGTAGCCGAGAATTATTCCTTAATCTACTCTAGCTTCAAACTTACTAATTTTTTCATCATTATTTTTTATGAAACTTTTTCTTCCAAAGACTCTAAAATGCTTCACAGTGGGAGGCCTACCATACCATAGTTCATAAGGAATTTTATCACTATCCACACGAACATGGCCTTTTTTGAGAATATTTACTGTTGTATGTGAAGCTTCACCCCAAAAGGTGTCAGGAGTTCTAGACTCATCAAGCATAGCACAAGCCACACCATTTTGTTGGGGAGTTTTTCTTTCTGCCACACCATTTTGTTGGGGAGTTCCAGCTATAGAAAATTGTATTTTTATGGAATATTGTTCACAAAAATCAAGGAATTCATCCGATATGTATTCTTCTCCTTGGTCAGATCTGAGACATTTGATTTTTAGTTCTAATTCATTTTCAACTAATGCTTTGAAGACCTTAAATTTATCAAATGCTTCATCTTTGTGTTTCAATAAACCGATCCAACACATTCTAGAAAATTCATCAATAAATAAGATATATTATTGTTCTCCACAAGGTGAATTTTTCTTTATAGGTCCACATAAATCAGTATGTATAAGTTCAAGAGGCTTTACTTGTTGATCCTTATTTTCTATAAATGTAACTCTAGTTTTTCTTAATTTAATGATGACTTACATATGGTACTTTCGGTATGGTGATGCTGGGTAGATCACTTTAACAACTTTTAGCGTGCTCAATTTTCTTATTTGAGAAAGCTCGATGTTGCAACCTTTCCCTGTACATATAACCAGCTTTTGTGTAGATTTTCCTAGATAAATACTGTTCTTGAAACCTTTCAATATATACATTTGATGTCTTGTTCATTTTATTATGGTCTTTCATGTGTCAAGTTCACGAACCATGCATTATTTTGATTGGAAGACTACTTCATTTACTTGGTCACACATTTCATTGTTCCTAATAGGTTATGCTTTAATGCATCAACATTTATAACATTGGCCAAATAACCTTTATTTTAGAAAAGCAAATCCTACCCTTATCACATCGTGAGAGTCATTTCCAAAAGTGATATTCTTTTCTTTTTCAAAATGTATTGTATGACATGAGTTTATAAATCACATGTCATGTGTTTTGAATGCACCTTCAATAGCCATTGATTTTCTTCTTATGAAAATAAAGCTATGTCAAGAATCTCTGCTACACAGAATTCTTCTTTTTCAGCATCTTTGAATTTGTGGGTGTTTGTTCTTTTATCGTAGTTTTCGCGGCATTCCCATTCCTCATGTCGAAATTTATTGCAAAATGAACATTCGATTTCATATTGAAGATAGAGAAAATTGGTATAAGTATACTTTCATTCATGTCTCTACTTTTGTTTTGCTTCTCTAGTCATGATGGCTATCCTTTGTGCTCCAGTTCATTTCACCTTTAATGTCGAATACGATATTGCATTTCATTCACGTACTCGAATGAAGGTCGGCGTGGGTAAGTCTCGTAGTTACATTAGTATTTTCGACTCCATGCTTCAATTCTTGGTCGATGTCCTCGTATGATAGTTAAGTCATGCATCCTCATGCCATATTACTCGAGGCTTCTACAAATTCTCCCAATTACACGGGTTCGGTAGGTCCATAATCTAAATGCATGCTTGTCACGGCATTCTTGCCAGTTTTCCTAGTTCGCAAGGTTTGATCACACTTGAGTTTTGTATGTCAAATAGTATCTGCATAGTAAACTGAAATTAAAACTCCATCTGGAATCAAATTTTAGCAGCATCACCTCCTTCTCCAATACTTTGGAGTGAATAATATTGGTCCTCAGATAGGTTCTTCGTGGCAAAGGTTAGTATCGTGCACTCAGCTCCGTGTTCTGCGGGAATCTTAGGTTCAAAAGCTCTCTCACCATCATATGCGTCCTCTTGGAAGGGAAGGTTTCTTTCCCTCGGTAGAGATACGATGAAAATCTCCGACGGCCTAGAGACATCAGTATGTCGAAACTTGTCTCAATCGACCTGCTAATTTCCAAATTTCACCGTGAAATTTTAAAACATTCAATGTCCTTTTTCTCAAAAAAGCATTCCTTCATCCGTGGGGTTAACCTAATCTTCACCCTATGTCGTTAGTTTATAAATGTGATCGACCTCCTCCTCATAGGCTAGCTCTATATACCACACACCTTCTAGCCGTATCCGGTGGTACTATGACACGCGTATCTTTGATTTCCCAAATGCCATGTTGCGCTTCTTGAGATCATATATACCAGTATGTTAATTGCCCAGCCTAGTCCAAGGAGAGAAGGGTAGAATCCACATCTTCCACAATTCTTATAACTTCAAAGCTTGACCCTTTACCCCTGCGATGTCAACCATGACTTTGGTAACCTCCCAGAGGGATGATTTTTTCTCGATTGCCATCTGTGAGTCAGATGGGTAACATTCTAATCTCAGGCTCTCCCATTCATTTCCATGTCTATTTTGGTAATACATACGTATCCGAATCTCCGCATCTAAGATAACCCGATCCCATCTCGTAGTCACCAATCTGCACAGTCAATCGCATCTATCTTCTGGTCCGCTTCTTATAGATGTATAGTTTGTGTACATCCTTGGTTTCAAGGATCAAATTGGTCCGAACCGCGTAGGTATTCAGTAGTGCTTGGAGATTACATGCTGCCTGCGGATTTCACAGCAGCTTTAGACATGCCTTTAAAAAGGGCTCAACCCCTTCCTCTATCTGAGGTTGCGTTGGCGGCTGCATAGAGGCTTTCGGTGGTGTTCGTTCTTTGAAGGGCACTCCTTCACGAGAAGCAAGCTCCTCTTTTTCTCCCGGGGTGACCAGCCCGTTGCGTGTCATGACTTTTACATAGGGATCCGCCTTTCTTAGCTCGGATTTAACTCTTTGTACATTCTACGTAGGGGTGGGCTGCTTTTCCTGCATCTTGGATATTAAAATTGGGCATTCTTCTACCTCATGGTCCAGCTGCCTACAGTATTTGCATGATGGCCTAGTGGGATTTGGGCATTCTCTGGCAAAGTGCCCTATTTCTCCACAGTTATAACAGACTAGCTGCCCACGTCCGCATCCTGCGCTTCCTCCCCGACCTCCTCTACCTCGGGCCAGTGATCCTCCAAAGTGCGCATAAAATCTTGGTGACGCAGGGTCCGATTGTACCCTATATAAGTTACCACGATCCATCATTAAGTCATAAGTACGACAATTCTGCTCGTCATGTCCAACGATCGAGCGGAGGTGAGATAACCACCTTTGGTTAAGGACATACGCACCTAGGCGAGGTAATGGTTCCTATAATGTAAGTATGTTACACGAAAAAATGTCCCCACCATAGCACGAGGTTCTCTTGAACTTGAGTCCTGCTGAGGCAAGTTCCTACTTGCCCCTGACCGTACCGAGCCCAAGTCCTCCTACTTGCATGTAATCCGTCAGTAGAGGGCATTGATCCTTTGTATGGCCAGACACCTGACATCGTATGCACAAAAGATCTGTGCAACCATCCTTTCCTTGTTCTTTTCACAGGTTCTGTATTTCCATATGCATAGCTCCAAGATGTTCCTGAATTTGTTGTACCCTCACCGACGTATTCTCTTGGGGGGCAGCCTCTAGTTTCATAGTGACTTCCATAGCTATCTCCTGTGACTCAAAGGTCTGATGCCTCATTGGCATGCGCAGGTGAGGTAACAACATAGTGATGAACCATTCTATATGTTGTCTATCATCATATTCGAATCCTCCTTCCCTTATTGCTTTCTTCAATCGCTCATCAGCCTCCCATACTGACTCAGAGGCACCTTGTTTGAAGTCCTTCACTTATGCTACCAGCTGGGAATAAGGTTTTGGCTTCCTGAACTAGTGCTTCAAAGCGTTCTTCATATCTTGAAATATTGAGTAGATATTACTTCATGCAGAATATACGCATATGTCGATGCAGGAGCCCCATCCTCGAATGCAATGTGGTATGCCCCTTTTACCATATCACTCGCCACATTCTGCGCAATCCATACAGAGTCTACAACGAACCAAAACTGATCCATATCCTCATCTCCCACCCCCTTGAAGGTAGGTAGTTTCAGATACGCATCCATATCACTGTCTAGGGGGGGTGGTGGTATAGGTGAATTCTTACCTTTGGCGGCCTCGGTGGTGATATAGCTGGGGGATCTTGCGTAGCTGGTTCCTGCAATAGATTGTAGGTGGATCTCCCTCCGTCAAGGTTAGTCTGATAGTATTTACCACTGCGTGTCGCGCTCCCGTCTAGATCCGAGGTCATTCAGTCAGTATGACTACACAGAATTCTCTTTTCGCACAGTAATTCCTTGATCAGTAATGGTAACGTCCTCAGAAATTTGCCCTGAAACCCTTTGAAGAATCATTTTTCGGCCTTAGAGTATAATACAAACTAATCAATGGCGAATTAAAGTGTGTGATCATACGACACCTGCTCAGGCCCACTATTCTACCATGCACGTGATAATATTATTAGTTTTCCAACCCACTCGAGTAGCTGCGGGTCAACGGCCCGACACGCTCATCCTTCAGGCGCTTTTTGGAATTCCACAAAATGCGGCCAGCCACTCTTGGAGTTCAATCGCAAAGGTTACAAAATTTTTTTCGTAGCTCTCAGTAAGGACATACCTATTTCTCCACTTTTCCGTCGTTGACTTCTCATTGCGATTTTCTTTTACTGCAAATTCCTGGATCTGTCTTTCGAACCAGTCTTCGATCTCTTTTCTTTTAGGTTTCTAGTATTCTCTTGTCATTACCCGATTCCTCTCTCAGTCTTCTTCTTGTCCTGGCAATGGAACCATTTACAAGCAGCTTGAGTCTAGCACAATTCGATGTCAGGGTTTGCCACTCAAAACCTCACTACTACTAGCCCTTTTTGGAAGTGATGTTTGCTTGCGTAAGAGTAAAGTCTTTTTTTAGTAGTATGGGTGGGTGCTAGAACCGAGTTTATACCTAAGAAAGGATAGGTAAGGCAAGCGGGCTACAACAACGGATCTTGTGATTCCGGAATTCTTGTTCTACGCATAGTTGAATAAGTCTCTATTCGCATCCACATGCACTAGATCTATAGTTATATGCTTGTTATAACATCAACACAGAAATACATAAATAGAACATGATAGATATAGATCCAATAATGCAGTAGACAAATCTTTCGCAGCTTAAAGACAAAAAACACACAATACAAAAATTATCAGTAATTCACACCAAAGTACTCACAAGTTTAGTTCTCTAACAATCTTACACATTCATTCATTCATTAATTCTTCCTTACAATTCCCTTCCCAACCTATTCACACAGTAGCAAGGTCTGCACACAGCTGGACTTGGATCACCGCACACACATCCAATAGGATTCCTTTCCCCAAAACCCAAACAGATAACTTAAACCACTATTCGCATCAGTAGCTCATCATTTCTTATCCTTTACAATACAAAATGGATCTCTAGTTATAACAATATAGCCTCAACTTTCCTATGGTCCACAACCCATGGTTTTTGAACCCCTAGTTTACCCTTTCACCCATTACAATGCTTTTGGGGCTTTGAGCCACCCCAAAACCCCTGCGCTAGACTAAATATACTCAAAAATATTTAAAATGGACCATTTTTGCAGCTTATTAGGAGACCCTGTTCCAACAAGCCCTGAAACAAATTTGGTTGAGTTACTAGTCCTGGAAGCCATAGTTGGAAAAACACTATGGAGAACTCGGTGGGTTAAGTTATTAGTCCCAAATCCTTCATCAGAAAAACTCTCTGGAGCCCTATGGTAGTTGTGGGTGCGAAAAAAAATCAATGACTACAACTGGATGGATTTGTAGGTGCCAGGTTACATGTATAATTTCCTTGCTATTTTTTACATGTATGGTATATGCATGTGGTTATTTAGTAATGATATGTCATTAGCATGGGTGATCGCCTCGATTGATAATAGATTTTCCTAGCATTTCCATTTCTTGGATATCCATGAAGTTGTGAGCTCCCAAATGATTTTTTTTTCTGATTGGTGCTCATGCTCCTTATGGATATTGATTTAGTTACTAATTCATGGAGCCTTTATTGGAAAAATGATTTGGAAGCCCTGAAACAACTTTAGTTGAGTTACTAGTCTTCGAAGCCTTGGTTGGAAAAACACTATGGAGAACTTGGTGGGTTAAGTTACTAGTCCCAAAGCCTTGGTCGAAAAAACTCTATGGAGCCCTGTGGTTGTTGTGGGTTGAGTTACTAGTCTTGGAGTTGGATTGGATCAAATTCTCTAGAGCCTTGGACAAGTTGGGTAGAGACCGATCTCGTGAAGGTTAGCTATGTCCAACATTGAGGTAGAATCACTTGTTAAGGGTTGAGGTGGTTTTTCCTCTCAAAGCCTTGGTTTTTTTGTTCTTGGCTTATTCCATGAGATCCCACATTCATGCTTGGAATATAGCATGGGGGTGATTGGCTCGACGAGAGATTTGGGTCAGCCTAATCTATGGCCTAGTGGTACGTGGAAGTCCCTAAGTTGGTTGATTTTTTCATATATTGATAGGATCTATTTTCCTTCTATATTTCATGAGTATTTATAGCTGTTATTATTTGGCTTTGTTGTTTTTTGTATCATTGTTATTACTTTGTTTTATTCTAGTGATTATAATTTTTTCACTACAAATTCTAGTTATGTCACTTGACATTTTTTATTGGTAAATGAATAATTATTGAATGCATAACGTAATATAGGTTGTTGTACATGTTTTGATAGGCCATCACACCTTCTTGATAATTATTAGATAAGTTCGAGACCCCTATATTTAATTATGTGTTCATGGCATGTAGATTACATGTTCACAATGTGTTTGATGAATTTTTTTTCATAGTTAGGCCTAATTAGGTCAAGTTATTGAATATTTTTTCCATTCATGGATTTATCATTATGGCAGTCATCATTCTTTAAAGTTCTATCAAGTTTTTTTTTAGTGGTATGGGTACTAGACCTAAAAAGGTGAGTCAAATTGTGGGGTCAGATGATCATAATTAGTAAATATGGACTACAATCACTAGGAGGGAGGGTTATCCATGTGAATAAAGGGTTAGAGTCAGTAGCTTGTCGTATTACACAATCATCTAGGAGACCATATGATTAAAAAGGTAATTTAGCTCAGCATTTTCGCAAATGGAGTGGTTCTTTAGCTCTTATGGGTCCTATAGCTCCTAAGGAAGGTTAATACGGTGATCTAAATTTGAATGTTATTTTTGTTGTGCTGATTTCATTTTTATATATAAAATTTATTTACGGATCTTTTGATTTCTGATCATAGTTTCATTGGTTGTTTATGTGTGTCAAACAGGTAATTTAACTCAGTTTTTATGAGTGAATTAAAGAGAATACTGTATGAATTTAAAATTCTAAACAAAAACAACATAAATAACAACAAACCATGACAATTGATCCATTAGCAAATAGTTTTGATGAAGGAATTCACCCCTCCGGGGCTACATCTCCTTGGTCCAGCTTCCATGGCTTGGGCCTCTATATTAACTCAATAGTGCAAAATTTGCATTTTACATCCATGAAATTCTTCTCAAACATACTCCAATGAGTTCAAAATGTCAACATCTATCAGAAATGACTATTAATTTACTCAATTTGGCCTTCAACTGGCCTAGGCATGGCCTTCCTTCCTTATGGCCTTAAGCTCCAAAATTCTTCAAAGTGACAAAAAATCTTGTAGAAATGTTCCTCTACCTCTTCAACCTATTCAAATCTATTCAAAGCATGCCAATATTCTAGGAATGACTCTTTTTGAGCCAAAATTAGTCAAAAATTTCTCAATATATGGTTCATTTAATTTTCCCCTAGATTCCTCCTGAAAATCTGCAGAAGACTCTAGTTAAGTCCAAACATTTGGTGATTACCACCAAATTTCGTGGTTCTGCTAAAAATCTACCAAGTATTAAGAAAAATTAATTAATGCTAATCTCGGCTTAACAATGTGATAAACATGGGTTTAATGAGCACCAAGAGCATTTAATATGGGCACTAGGGAATAGGCCATATGGCATGGTCGCATGGGAGGAGGGCTCAGTCATGGGATAGCCTCCTCCATTCCACCATCTGATGACCAATGCATTTCAAATACAAATTTTATGCCAAGGTTTAACAAGTCTCACTCGTCGGTATGCTGGAAAAGGCGTAGAAATAGGAGGGGGACGTCATGGGTTCAACCTGCCCTCTGCCCATCCTATATAAATGTTTTTCAAACGTTAAAAGAATACGAAATATAAAATCTAACCCAATGCCATATAAAATTTAACCCAAGGTATGCATGGACTATAGTTTATTATAACAATTCGACCCAAATATTAAAACCATCAACATTTAGATATGATATAATGTGCGGTCTTTGGATATTAATATAATATATGTGGAATTTATAATATAAGTTTGGATTTAATAATGAATATTAATATATATAATATAATATAATATAATATAATATAATATATGATATTAAACCATATAAATATATTATAAATATATATCTATATATATATATATATATATATATATATATATATATATATATATCTAATATTTATATATGAATCCAACCTTAATAGTTTAAAAATAATTCCAACACATAATAGTTCATCATGAACCCAAATTCAACCTTGAAGGTCGTTGGGAAATTTCACCTTCTCAAACCCAAACTGGCGAATCTTGCAACGAAACTTGTCACAGTCCCATTGGGAAAAAATTGAAGAAGATTCCTTTCATGCTAACTAGGTTACCATGTCATCAACCTGTCACTGTTACAAAACTTTTATTTTTTAAATTCACCTGTTCCAAACAACGATCAGCAGGCTATAACTTCTTCATCTAAAGTATTTTTTCACAAAACAAGTTGCGTTGGATTCCTGGCGATGGGCCGGTCACTTTCATTTTTCAGCTAAATACAATGAGCCTCTGATCATTCCTACCCACTAGAAGCCCTTTTGACTCCAAAATATCTTGGATTACTAATCATTTGGATGAGGGTATTGTTCCCTCACCCTTCAAGTCTCTATCAATTGAAATTTTTTCATTTTCATCATTTGGAGCTTTTCACAAAAATTAAGCTTTTTCCTTGATTCTTGCGACCCTCTCTTGCTGTCATTGACACCGTCATGCTGCAAATTTTATGAATTTGTAGGGAAGCAAGATAGTCTTTCATAAACCATCTTGTTCCTACTTTGGTCATTAATCAAAGGAAAATTAAAAACTATCTCACCTTGCACACTGTCACGATGGAAATTTTTAGGAGATATTTCGTTGTAATTACATCAACTCTAGACCAAATACTTTCGCCATTGCCATGTACATCTTGTAAACCATAAAAAATCATTTTTGGAACCCGTACCTCCTTTTCCAAGCGTCTTTGTTGCCTTCTCTTTTAACGTTGCACTCTCTTGCACTGTAATCTTGTTTCCAACACTAGTCAAAACTGGTGTTGACTATTGCAAATGCTTTAGATATTTTTCGCCTCCTTTCAAAGCTAACCTATTAGAATATTGAAACATATCATTACAAGAATAAGCATATTTTTGTAATTTTTGATTCAAAACATCTTTTGTTTGATCATCAACAATGTCAAATTCTGACTTTCATTCACTATCCTCTTCATTTCTCCTACATGTATAAGAGACAAACTCGTATTCTTCTTATTTTCTTTATATATGTACTCCATACCATCTTTAAAGAAGTGATACTTATTCTCATGGTTATGAAATAATGCTTTCATATCATACAGATAAGGACTCCCCAATGTAATACCTGATATCTCATGCAGCACCACATCAAGTTCAACTTCATCAATAAAGTTTGAATTGATGGAAAATCTTAGTAAACACTTCCTTGTAACCTGAAAGTTTTCACTCTTGCATATCCAACCCAGGATATAGTCTTGGATGTATAATACTTTCAAGGTCCAGCTACTTAACCAAGTCTTGGGAAATCAACTTAGCTTGTGACCCACTATCAAAAGGTGTATCAATATTTGTATGTTTAGAGACAAATCTAATGTGGAAACGTTCTATTCATGTATCTTCATCATGAGTAACATTTGAAAAATTTGAATAACTTGTGCTTGTAATATGTTTACCTTTGAAATCCGTGGCTGTAATATTTTTCTCATCTCTTGAATCTGACCCTAAGTCATGTCGAACTATAGAAATAGTTTTTCCCCTTTCTTTGGCTTTCAATGTTTTTGTTTCAAATCTCGATGAATTTTCCAACAATGGCCTTCATCATGGCCAATCTTTGAACATTTTTCAAATGTTAGTTTTTCCTACTCTCTTTTGACATAACTATTTCTCTTTCCTCTTCCATAAAACTTTCCCTTTCCTTTACCCTCACTTTCGATTTTCTCATCTATGTTTTGTTTCCCCCTTTCCTGCAAGTTTGTGGCTTGAACACAAACTTCATCTATATTTTTGGGATTAAACATAAGTATAGTTTGACTAAGGTAAATGTGAAAACCCCCAACATACTTTAACACATTTTCTTAAGAATATAAATTAATACCCAAGATAAGAGATCTTCCTCTAAATTCATTAATATAATCTTGCATACTTTTCCCTTCCAACTGTCTAAAATTTTTCCAATCCATAATAGCCTTTTAAATGTAAGATGAGGGAAAAAATTTCCTTTTAATGGAAGAAATAAAACTTTATGAAGACATAGATATCTTCTATAGTTTTTAATCTCTTCTTGAGTCCCTTCTTCCAACCATACAAGTGCAGAATCTTCCATCATAAAAAATCCTATTGAATCTTTATGTGATCTTCATGAAGGTTGTGAATCCTACAGTACACCTCCAATTGACATATCCAATTTTCCAATCCTTCTACAGTTATATCACCAGTATACATTGAGAGCTAAAATTTGACATTGAGTTTGAGTAATGACTTCTTTCCTTTCGTGGCTTTTAAGTGAGTGTGAGTTGTTTTTGTGGTGGAAGTGGAAGATGATGCTGATGGAGATGATCACGATGATAAAGGTGCTGGATATGGATGTGGATTTCATCCACTGCACTTTGAAATATTCCTTTCATCCTTCTTTTCATATGAATTTCCTTTTCCATGTGGAGGCTTAAAACCTTCTCCTGCCATCCCAACAGTAAATGCATCAAAAATAATTTTAACCATCCTCTTTATGTCATTGAAGTATTTCATGAAATCATCTTATTATGAATGACCTTGAGTCTCTCCAACACCTAACATGATGGTTATGGATTCAAGCTCAAATTCTGATCTTTGTACCTCTTCAATCAACTCGGCTTCTTGTACAAATTGCACCTCTTCCATCTCAGCTTCTTGGGAGAATACTTGAGGTTCTTCAAGTGGATATATGGGTGGAAATTTTTTTGAAATAGATTTTGTTGTAGCTTTGCTTCTTTTGGTCATAATCTCAGGACTTGAAACAAAAATTTTCCCTTCACCTTTCTGCAACTTTAACCTTATCACGATCACAAATTTGCAACCATTAAACTTGCACAAAACTCAAGAAACTATCAAGAAAATAATCTTTCCTTTAAACCAAATATTTTCAACCTAGCTCTGACACCAAATTGACCTGAATTTGAATTCAAGTTTTTCTATGCTAATTTAATTTTTAGATATAAAATTTATTTATTGATCTTATGCTTGATGTGCACAGTTTCCTTGGTTTTTTATGTGTGTAAAACAAGCTATTTGAATGAATATTTATTAGAGAATTCAAGAGAATAAATTATGAATTTAAAATTCTTAACAAAATAAATATAAATAACAACAAACCATCATAATTGATCCATCAACGTAGTTTTTTGATGAAGGAGTTCACCCCTCCTGGGCTACATCTCCTTGGTCCAGCCTCCATCGCCTGGGCCTCTGTTTCAGCTCAATACTGAAAAAATGGTTGTTAACATGCATCAAATTATCCTTAAACATACTCCAATTAGTTCAAAATATTGAAATATATCACAAATGACTATTCATTTACTCAATTTTCCTTCAACTGATCTAGGCATGGGCCTCCTTCCTAGTGGCCCTGGGCTTAAAAATTCTTAAAAGTGACAAAAACACATGCATAATTCCTCCTCTGCCTCTCAAACCTATCGCAATAAGTTTAGAGCATGTAAATCTACAAGGAATGACTCGTCCAAAGGAAAAATTGGTCAAAAATTGCTCAAGATATGGTTCATTTAATTTTCCCCTAGATTTCTCCTTCAAATCTGCAGAAGAGTCTAGTTAAGTCAAAAATTTCGCGACTCTAGTCGAATTTGGTGCTCCGCTAAATATCTGCCAAGTATTAAGCGCAACTAATTAATGCTAATCTCAAATTAGCGGTGTGATAAGCATGGGTTTAATGAGAAATAAGTGCATTTAATATGGGCACTTGGAAATAGGTCGTATTGCATGATCACATGGGAAGAGGGTTGGGACGCAGGGTTCCCACCTCCATTCTGCCATTAGATGATGCAATGCATTTAAAATACAAATTTTGCACCAAGATTTAACAACTCTCACCCACTGGTCTATTACTAAAGGTGTCGAAAAAGAAAGGAGGAGGTCACAGGTTTGACTTGTCCTCCACCCATCCTATATAAAAGTTTTGAAAACGTTAAAAAAGTAAACCATGTAACCTTTAACCCAATGCCATATAATATTTAACCCGAGGTATATGTGGATTATGGTTTATTATAACAATTTGACCTGATTATTAAAACCATCAACCTTTGGATATGATATAATGTCCAGACTGTGTATAATAATATAATATATGTGGAATCTATATATAAGTTTGGTTTTAATACTAAATATTAATATTTATATAATATTATATAATATATGATATTAAACCATATAAAAATAATATCTCTCTCTCTCTCTCTCTATATATATATATATATATATATATTAATCCAACCTTAATAATTACAAAATAATTCCAGCACATAATAATTCACCATGAACCTAGATTCAACCTTGGAGGTCATTGCGCAATTTCACCTTCTCAAACTCAAACTAGAGAATAATGTACTGACACTTGCCACATTCCCATTGGGAAAAAAATTAATAAGATTCCATGCATGCTGACTGTGCTTCCACGTCATCAATATGTCATTGTTCTACAATTTATTTGTTTACAAATTTCATGTTCTAAATGACGGTCAACAAGCTATAACTTCTTCATACGAAGTCAGTTTTCAACGAAACTAGCTGCGTTGGATTCCTGGAAATGTGATGGTCATTCTCTCTCAATGTCCAAGAAATTATGACCACTTTAACTTTTGAGCTAAATACAATGAGCCTCTAATCATAAGGTTTTAAATTCTTGACTCCATTTTCTTAATGTGATCTAGGAGGTCAAGTCATCTCGTATGAGTTCCTCCTGTCATATTTACCCTCAAGATATGGTGAAATTGTGTAGATATTGTAGCGGAGGTTACAAATGTGTTGAAGGAGGATATCGATAGCCAAACTGCATTCCCACAGATACTATAGGAAAGAAGGAGTATGTGAATAACGAAAATGATGTAAATGTTATCTTGGGAGGATTAGCAAAATCTAAGTTCATGAAAGTCATGTAGTTGAACACTAATAAATAAATATGGGACAAGCTTGTCCATCACTATGAGCATGATATTAAGGTAAAAAATTCCAAACTTCACTCATATATAGTACACCATGAATCTATTAGAATGCATGATGATGAGAGAATTGCAGAATTTTTCCTTACAGTAGATGAAATTGTTAAGATAATGAGGGGTCTTACTAAAAAAATTGAGGATTATGTTATTATTGAAAATATTTTGAGATCACTAACCCGAAAGCTGGATGCCAAAGTCTTTTCCATCGATGAAATGTTGGATTTGAAGAGTCTTACCCTTTTTCAACTCCATGGGATATTGACAACTTATGAGATGAGAAAGGGGGATACTTTAGGTATTAGAGAATCAAAATTTGAAGCCACATAGAAAGGGAAACAAAAATAAAATCCTAAAGATACAAGCTACATTTTAGAGGATGAAGAACTGAATTTTGTGATAAAAGGTGCAAGTGGGACCTCATAACTTTAAAGGTAAGCTTCCATTTAATTGTTTTTCTTATGGAAGAGTAGGTCACTATGCATCCAAATGTTCCATATAAAGAAAATCATAAAAATAAAGACAAGGAAAATGATGTTCACAAGAAAAATGCCAAAAAGAAGTTTTTCTCCAAGAAAACTTGTAATGAAATGAAGATAGTCAAAACACATGTCCTGATCAGGAGGAATTAGATTCATTTTCTAACTGTAGTTAAAAAAGACTTATGGATCTTGAAGATAGATTAAATAGTGAATCAGTTTTTTGTGAAGAGGGGGATTTAGTGCTATCATCAAAATAAGTTGAAAGTCTTAGGAATGCAAACAGAGAACTTGAAACAAAATAAAGTGGTTTTATAAAATAAATTAACTTGCTAAGGTCTCAATTTGAATCAACCAATAGAATAATATAAGACTTAGAAAAATGACGTAAAGAAAAGGAGAGGCATTCTGAAGATTTGGAAACATAAATTGTGACTCTAAGGGAAGATTATGAGAAAACAAAAAAATGGTTAAATGAGTTTTCATAACTAGAGAAGATTATTAATGAACAACGCTCTCCTCTAATCATGAGATGCATTGGATACAACCAAAAGGATTTAGATTCACATGATAATTGTAATTTCCCTAATTTTCTCTTTTTATTTTAGGGAGTCAAAAACTCTAAGGGTCAAGTGGACCCAAGGGAAAACAAATATTGTGGACATATTTTATTATTTAAATTTAAAAAAATGAAAATGTAATTAATTGTGCAAAGGCTAGAGTATAATTAGAGATCCAGAATCCAAGTCCATGAGGATGGATAAGGTTCCAAAGACTTTCCTAGTTCTCCAAAAATCCTTGGATAAAATAAATTAAATATTGATTCTTAGATTGGAGATAAAAATCTAAAAAAGATACCCCAGTAAAGAGCAAGGTTACTGGGAAGAGGTGGAATAAAACTAGAAAGAGGAAAAATCTAGTTTTAAAGTACTTTTGTGGAAGAAACAAAAGGAAAGGCTATGAAAAAAAGGAAAGCAACATCCTAATTAATTGGGTTCAGTTATGGAAAAAAGATGATTGGAAAGAAGAATTAAATAAGCCATTCCTAGGTAGACAAGAGGTTGTCTACACCTTGGAGGAAGAGATCCCTGCTGAGGGGGCGCTGTGGAGAGAAATCTAAAGGTTGGGTGGGAAATAGTCTTGCCTTAAGTGGCATGCATAGTTAAATTAGTCCAAGATTATTATTCTTCTTTTATGACTTAAATGATAGTTGAGGAATGCTATTTGTGCAGAAAGATAAGTGAAAAATTATATATGCTGAGTAGTTATAGTCGACTGTATTTAAAAAAAATTAACCATTCTGAAATTAGTTTGCTTCTATTTGGTTACATTGACAGATTTAATTTGAAACCAATAGATAGAAATTCTAAACCCAATTATGAGTGTTTAAGTCTGTTGTTAGGTTATGAGGAATCTTATGTTTAATGGAATTTTTTTTTATGTGAATTAGAGGAGAGGAGGATAGAGTAAACGAACAGAGCTATTCTGCAAATCAAAATGAATTAGAAACCTGTCTATACCAAGAGATATCAGACAATCTAAAAAAACATGGTTTTATATCTCTCTTTAATTTTCATCCAACACATCACTATATTTTATCATTATATGGAGAAACTGGAATTTAAATCTCATATGTATATCTTAGCAATAAAATATGATACAAGAATGCACACAGAATAAATATAAATTCTCATGAAATGTCTGTAGGACATATTGATAAATTTTATTAAGATATATTGTCTATAGTAGATGAACAATAGAAAATAAATGTGTATATTATGTACAAAATTTACAATGGAATCATTGTCTTGGAATTCAATGGATGTAAATTGTAATAGGTTATAGACCAACCTGCACATCGGGAGAATAAAATGGATTATCCATACTCGAGTGAGGAATAATCAGATGGATTTGAAATAAATGGTTTAAGGTAACATACCTGTAAAATAGGCCAGAAAACAATTGGTTAGAATTTAGTTATGAGGATAATTAAATTCATTCTGCTAAATCTGAAGAGGAAATTATAAAGAGGTAAATAGTATGTTACCTTTATTCGACGATTAATGTCAGATGGTCTTGTATTCACATAAGGAATCAAATCACAATCTAAGGAAATAAAATATATAAAGGGATATATTATAAATAAATAGCAGTATGGAAAAATACGGGAATGAAATTACCTATGCTAGGACAGTGCGAAAGTTGAATGGCCATGACTTGCTTCAGGGGTTTAAAAGAGGAGTCTGCAGGATAAATCAATTATTAATGAGGTAATTGATTAAAAATTTTCATAATTCCTAAGGGAAAAATATGAATAACTCTATGAATCTAATGCTAGGAATATTAGTCAGGAAATAGAATTATTAAAAGTGGAATTTACAAAATAGGTAGTAATTTTTCCTACTATAGACACTCAGAAGATACCCTTGTTATTACAGATAGTACCCTTTGGAATAAAGTCTACATATCTCTGAGAGCGAAGTAATTCCCAAACTGAGAAGTACTAGTTTCATATACTTTTGAAGAGATCATTAAAAAAATTTACAACTCTAATCTTGAAGTGAAGTTGAGGAAAGACAAAATTAAAGTAATAAAAATTCTCTGGATCAAGAAAGAATCTGTAAGGAAGACTATCATATTTTGAATAAATCGTAATATAGATAGATATCATGAATTTAAACTGGAGAAATGATTCTCATATACAAGTTATCTACCATAACCTTATACTCATACCCTGGGAAATCATATTAGAAGTGGGAGTATCTGCGTTCGATTTAGATAAGAAAATTTCATACCAAGATCCCCACAACTGAAGACAAAAAAGAGGTAAAAAATTTAATACATATAGAGTTATAGACTCTGTGTAATTTATTCTTAGAAAAATAAAAAATTGGTGTAAAATGTATAAGGATGAAAACGTAGAGTAATACATTTAGTATTTTGGTACAATTATGACCTTCTCCAAAACAAGTAAAGGCTAGAACGAAAAGAGGAAAAGCATCCAGGATGGAGATAGGACTCAATTTCATAATTTAGTAAACCTCTTTCACTGCCTACCTCATGAGATTTTTATAGAGAGGAAAGATAACCAGGTAACTGGTATGAAAGCCTAACCAACTACAAGAAGGGGACAATTTAAAACGCGTGGAAAATAGTGAAATCCTTACCTGAGCAATGTTGAGTTTTCATGGCGTAATTTCTTTTTAAAGTTTCTTAACCTGCAACGAACCTCAATGACGTTAATGACATAATAGCATAAAGAAAAACGAAAAACTAAAACAACAAAAGAGAAAAGGGGAAAGGAACCAAACATATTTACCTGTAGGAAGTTGTAAACGGGTGGAAAGTGGTTACCATCGATTTCTAATAAACCTGAAACTGAGAGAAGTAACAAACATCATTAATGTTAGAACCAATTTTTTGAGAAACCAAAAATTGAAACCCCAAGTTGGAATAAATGGAATCGCAACATAAAATATGAACGAAATGGTTGGGTAACATAAACGGAGAAAGGAATTGGCCTTACCTAAACGATATTTCATTGGCACGAAGGCGGTGTGTGTAGTATTGTCGTGGAGTGATGTTGTGATTTCCTTGTTCTAATTATTTGCAATGAAAACTGAATTGAAATTGACTGTGTGGGCAAGTCGACCTGCAGAGCCACCTCCGAAAAACTCAGAAATAAAAACGGGTAGAATAGAGTAGGGTTTCTATATGGTAAAACCCTCTAGAGCATACACTTTAATCCACACCCTCCATGTGGAAGGCATCGGTAGAGAAAGGCTTGGAAGCCATGTGATCACATTAATCACCGCTAAAACATGAGTAACCTAAGTATAAACATTCAAAATAATAAAGTGTGATAAAAACCCATTAGGAAAGATGGAATATAATATGTGGTTATACCATAGTGGAGGGAAGTATTAAATCCACTTGTGTAATAGGAATTCTAACGAATTATTAACCAAAGCTAATGGGTGAAAATTCCTAAAGGTCTAAAGGTGAATTTCATTAATATAGATTCAAAATCTTATGTGGCACTATGAATTCCGACAGGAATTACCCAATACTAGATATGGTATACTTATCCTCGGATTATAGTATTTGAATAGGAATTGAAAACTGTAGAAAATTCCTTATATGAAATATCGAAATGTTGCCCAAAGGTTATATTGTGATAAGCTAGATTGTAGAACTTTAATATCGATTTCAAATACAATTATGATAGGGGGAATTCAAATCAAACCCTCTTGGATATTATAATGGAAATAATTCAGAAAATATATAAATTTCATAAATTTTTATTAATAAAAGTAAGGAAGAGGAATTACTTTAGATAGATTAAAGAGAATTTAGAAACATGAAACTAAGTGGGGTGGTTAATAAATACAGTGTAGAAGATGTAAGGGAATTAAGTGAATTGTAATAGTGTGGAATTCCTATGTGCAATTAAGGTGATCAAGATGATAAGTGGAATCTAAACCATATGAGGATAAGGAGGAAAGAGGATAAGAAAAAAGAAGTAATAATGTTGTAAACTAGTCATTTCAAATCATATCATCATAGAATTCGTTTATTCATGATGATAGGAAAAAAGAAAGCTTTTCGAACATTGACGTAATAGTGATTAAAGGATAAGAACAAAATGCATTAATGATGATTGATAGAGTTTGAAAAGTGAATAATTATACTATAATTAGAAGAAAAAAAATTATTGGTAAGTGGTCTTGTTATAGATAGTATCAGAGCCCATATTGAAACATTGTGCCTAGATGTGTCCTCACACCTGAAAATAAAAAATCTAAGATTTATGTTGCTGTAAATTGAATTTTTTTTTGTTGTGAATTTTTTTTAACACTAAATTCATTATGAGTATAGTGAATTAGTACAAAAAAGTACATATGAAAACTATGAACAAAGGAGAAGGATGAAGAATCCTAAATCCTGAAGTTCAATTTTTTTTACCTTCGGGTTTACAAAAAAGAAATGTAAAAATTAAAAATTTGAACTCTACCAATTGCAAGATAAAGTTATGTATGTTAGCTAGAACTAGAGTGATACAAGTGTGAAGTGGAAGGACCAATAATTGAGAATACTCTCCCTAAAAGTTCAAGTATATACTTGAATGATAGACGTAATGATGATAAAATAGGGAATTAAAGAACCATTAAAATGTTGGGGTGTTGGGGAATATCAGCAGACTGTCCACATAGGACGGTTAAACAGTTGAAGGGACAATAAAATGACAAGGCATGAAAATTGTTAAGGATCAATGCATCCTTAGAAAAACAACCGACTGAATAACAAATTATTCATTGATTTAATACTTCTAGGAACAAAAATTGATCAAGAGAGTTACAAATATTTGTAAATTGTCGAGAAAAATGCAGAATAATGTAGTGGAATACGAAACAGATTGTAAATTTCAGACATTCTATCAGTAGAAGTATAAAATATCTTTGTAGGAAAGAATAGGCTGGAGAAATTTTAAAAATAAAAGGTATGATTGCTAAACAACATGTTTCTGTTTGATGAAATTAGGTGCAAATTAACATCAAAAAGAAAAATTTTAGCAAGATGGATTTGTTCAAATAGCTACTAAAAGAAAACTGACACATAGGTTACCCAATATTGTTGTGAATTTAATGGGTATAAACAATTGAGTTAAATTTAAATGTTTTACCTTTATATTCCTATGATGAATTAATAGGATTGAATTGGTTAGATAAAACATTTCACTATATAGATGGTAAGGGAAAACCATTGGCATTGAACATAAAACCTAGACTAATGTCCACAGACAAAATTCGTCACAATAGTTAAAAAGGGTAGCAAGGAAATTCAATCATGTACATGTTGTATAAGTGTAAAAATTGGGGCAACAAACAGAAAAAGAAACTTTAGAAAAGTTAACAGTAATTAGAAAAATTAAAGATGTGGTTTTAGAAGAAATAACTCAACTAACCCAGTTGATTTCTGCAATGGAATTAATCACTGGAGTTACACATGTCGCTAGAATACCATATATAATGACTACCCTATAGTTGAAAATAAAAAAATTCAACTACAAGAGTTGCTGGAAAGCGGATATATCAGGCCAAGTGTGTCTCCACGAGGAACACCTATGTTGTTCAGAAAAAAGAGCTATGGCACATTAAGAGTGTGTATGGAATTCAGACAATTGAAAAAGAAAAACGGCTATCAAGAGTAGATACCCATTACCCAGGATAGACGATTTAATTGATCAAGGAAGAAAATACATTGTCTTTTCATAAATTGATTCAAAGACAAGGTGCCATCAACTGAGAAGTAAGGAATAAGACATAAGTAAAGTTGTATTTATAGCAAGATACAAAATCTATGAAATGGTAATTCTACATTTTCGTCGGAGTAATATATTTACATGTCTAATGAAACAAAACATAAAGAACAACACATAAATGTTCTACAATTCTAGAAACACTTAGAGAACATAAACTATATGCCAAACTTAATCAATATGAATTTTATAAAGATAACATTCAGTACTTGGGTCATATAAATTCAGAAAGAAGATTTGTAGTGGACCCAGAAAAGACAAACTATTATGTATTGGTTAGTACCTACTGACATTTCAACCATAAGATCATTCATGGGAAATGAGGAATACTAGAGGAGATTAGTGTAAAGATTTTCAACCTTCATGTATCCTATATTACCTCTCTATAGAAGAAAGGAGTGAAAGTTGAATGGATCGAAAAATATCAATATAGTTTGAACATTTTCAACTAACAACTGCTCCTAATTTGAATATTTTGACCCAATCCAAGAATTTGTGGTTGTACATATGCTTCAGCAGAGGGATTAGAAGTACTACTATTATAAGAAAAGCTCAGTCGTAACATATGAGTCAAGAAACTTTAAGACAAATGAACAAAATTACATCGGGTATGACTTAGAGTTAGTTGCTCAAATGCATACTTCAAGAAGTGGACACATTATCAGTTAGGTAAGAAGTTGTTTTTGATACCAAACGCATAATTTTGAAGTATAAATTTTTCAACAACATGAAAAATGCTAGACAAACAAGGTGTTTGTCTTTCCTTAATGAGTTTGAAGTAAAAAACCAACATATAAAAGGAAAAGAAAATAAGATTTTAGATTTTTTGAGGGGAAACGTTCCTCAAAATTTGAATAATATTGGATTAATATTGAATCTGACCTTGAAGGATTGATACAAGAAATAATGAATTAAGCATTAAACATGAAAAAACTTTGAGAAAAATTACAAAATACTGAAATATTGAGATATATTCCAAATCAGGAGGGAATGACTGTTGCAAAAATTGAGTGTACATTACTAATATGATCTCATTAAAACAAAACTTATAGATGAATATCATAGATGTCCGTAGGCATGACATACCTGTGATTAAACTTGAATTCTTGATTTAACCAACACATGTCTTAGCCTGGTATGGGAAATGAGTAGTAGATTTTCTAGCAAAAAATGTTACTATGTAAGAACGAAACATAAGTATCCAACATAATTATTGGATTCTATCCCTGTTCCATAATGGAAATAGGAGGTTGTTTCAATAAATCTTAAACTGGTTGGCCAAGAACTAGAGACTCATAAAAGGTAGACAATGTGTCCAAGACAGAAATTGTGAACTAATATGAAGTTCCAATATTGAATATATTTGACAAAATTGACAACGTTACTTGAATATTTGACAAGTGGACATTCAAAACGGTGTTAAGAGTATCAAGTTGAACTTGAGCATTTTTTGTCACCATTTGAACAGATTTAAAGAATAAATCAAATACTAAATACACATTGTACAGGTATGCAGTGGACAAAGGCACAAAACCTTATGTGGGACGACTACACATGAGAGAGTTATTTTTAGTACAAACTAGTAGGGTTCTAATTAAGAAGTGTTTTTTTTGTGAAGCTAAATGCAACAAGAAATGCTAAACTCTAATAAGATGGAGTTAGTGTGAGAAGATGTAAAAAGGAGAAAATAACTGACAAAGAATTTCAAAAGGCAACCATTTGTACTTGAGGAGTAAGCCTTAGAAGATTACATTGAATGATGGTAGATGTGCTAAATTAGCACCATACTACTATGAACGATAAGGATTTTTTCTACCAAGTGACTCTATTGAGAACTATTATGGTTCAAAGCATTATCCTGATTAATTATTATCAATATATAAAGGTGATTCTACTCATATGAATTGATATGAATTGTGAACACGTGGAAGCAGGGATGAAAAATGCTTCTAGATATACTTCTTATACTGAAGCAGGAAGAAATCAAGCTCCAAACTATAGTAGCAAGTGGAGAAAAGATATGGGGAATGCACTTTCAGTCTAAGGAAACTAGTGGGAGAAAGAAGATGAGTCGAAGGAGGAATATTCATCCATGGTTGAGAAATTGACACATTAATTAGCAACATCGAGGATGGTGTTAGGTTTTAGAGGGGGAATATGTAATATCCCTAATTTTCTACTTTTAGTTTAGGTAGTCAAAAAATCTAAGGGTCAAGTGGACCGAAGGGAAAACAATTATTATGGACATACTTTACTATTTAAATTTAATAAAATGAAAATGGAATTAATTGTGAAAATACTAGAGTATAATTAAGTATCCAGAACCCAAGTCCATGAGGATCCATAAGGTTCAAAAGACTTCCCCAGTTCTCCAAAAATCCTTGGAGAAAATAAATTAAATATTGATTTTTAGACTAGAGATAAAAATCTAAAAAAGATACCCTATTAATAGGAAGGTTATTTGGAGGAGGTGGAATAAAATAAGAAAGAGGAAAATGATAGTTTTAATGTACTGTTGTGGAAGAAACAAAACGAAAACCTAGGAAAAAAGGAAAACAACATCTTGATTAACTGGACGCAGTTATCGAAACAAGCTGATGGGAAAGCATGCTTAAATAAGCCAATATTCCTCGGTAGAAAAGAGGTTGTCTAAACATTGGAGGAAGAGATCTCTACTCGGGGGGAGCTGTGGAGATAAATGTCAAGGTTGGGTGGACTATAGTCTTGCCTTAAGTGGTATTCACAGCTAAACTAATTCTGGATTATTATTCTTCTTTTATGATTTGAATGATAGTTGGGGAATGCTATTTGTCCAAAAAGATAAGTGAAAAATTATATATGTTAAATAGTTATAGTCGGATGTATTTAACAAAACCTAACCATTGTGAAATTAGTTTAGTTATGTATGGTTACATTGACAGATTTAATTTGAAACCAACAAACATAAATTCTAAACCCAATTATCAAGCTTTAAATCTATTGTTAGGTTATGAGGAAGTTTATGTTCAATGCAGAACATTTATTATGTGAATTAGAATAGATGAAGATAAAGTAAACTAACAGAACTACTCTGCAAATCAAAATGAATTAGAAACCTATGCATACCAAGAGATATCAGACAATCTAAAAGCAACATGATTTTATATCTCTCTTTTATTTTCATCTATCACATCACTATATTTAATCATTATATGGAGAAACGAGAATTTAAATATCATATGTATATCTTATCAATAAAAGATGATACAAGTGTGCACACAGAATAAAGATACATGCTCATGAAATGCCCGTAGGAAATACTGATAAATTTTATTAAGATATATTTTCCATAGTACATGAATAGTAAAAAATAAATCTATATATTATGTACAAAATTTACAATGGAATCATTGTCCTGGAATTCAGTGGATGGAAATTCCAGCAAGTTATAGACCAACCTGTACATTGGGAGAATAAATCGATTATCCATGCTCAAGTGAGGAATACTCGGATGGATATCAAATAAATGTTTCAAGGTAACATACCTGTAAAATAAACTAGAAAACAATTGGTTATAATTTAGTTATGAGGGTAATTAAATTCATTCTACTAAATCTAAAGAGGAAATTATAAAGAGGTAAATAGTAAGTTAGCTTACTAGTCAAGCAGAGATGTCAAGATAAATTCTTGTATTCAAATAAAGAACCAAATCACAATCTAAGGAAAAAAAATATCAAAAGGGATATATTATAAATAAATATTAGCATGGAAAAACATGGGAATGAAATTACCTGTGTTAGGACAGTGCAAAACATGAATGGCCATGACTGGCTTCAGAGGCTTAAAGGAGGAGTCTGTAGACTAAATCTTATTATTCAGGTAATTGATTAAAATTTCCCATACTTCCTAAGGGAAGAATATGAATAATTATATGAATCTAATGCTATTAATATCAGTCAGGAAATAGAATTATTAAAAGTGGAATTTACAAAATACGTAGTAATTTTTCCTACTATAAACATTCAAAACATACCCTTGTCATTATAGATATGACCCTCTAGAATTAAGTATACATATCTCCGAAATGGAAGTACTTGATGAACTGAGAAGTAACGGTTACATATAATTGTGAATAAATCATTAAAAAAATTATAAATCTAATCTCCAAGCAAAGTTGAGGAAAGACAAAATCAAAGTAATAAGAATTATCAGGGTCAAGAAAGACTCTGTAAGGAAGACTATCCTATTTGAAATAAATTGCAATATAGAGAGATATCATGAATTTAAACCTTAGGAATGATTCTCATATACATGGTATAAAATCTATCATAATAATATATTCATACCCTCAGAAATTTGATTAGAGGTGAGAGTATTTGTGTTCGATTTAGATAAGAAAATTTCATACCGATATCCCCACAACTGAAGACAAAACCGAGGTTGAAAATTTAATACATATAGAGTTAAAAAATCTCTAGAATTTAGTGTTTGAAAAATGAAAAATTTGTGGAAAATGTAAAAGGATGAAAACACAGAGTAATATATTGTAATATTCCAAAATTAACATGCAGGAAATTGGAATAGTGATTTTTGTATTATCACCTAGTAGCTTAATAAATGGGTAAGAAGGCCCATGCATATTAAAAATATGAATAAAATCCCTCATAATGTGAAAAGGGATAGTCATAGGAGCTCGATTTCACACCCTCATGTGTGAACAGGATCATTTGCATGTGGACAAGGTCAAGTTTGACCAAGTAAACAATGCTGGGATAGGAGGTGGAGAACACTTGGAGAGACAATGCAATATGAATGGGAGGTAGATTCCTTGGTGGAGGAAACAAGAGACTGGTTCTAGGTAGGAACCAAGATGATGGCTTAATTTTAAATGGAGGGCAGCCATTTTGATTCATGTTATGTATTATTGATTTCTTGGTATGTTTAGACTTTGTGCATTCTCCTATTGTTTAGCAGAGTTCCGCAGTTGCCGCGTAGGCACAAGGCATTCTTTTAGGAATTCCTCCTCCTTTAAAGAGAGGCCTCTGGAGGGAGCTTTCTTTCATTTCTCCACTCATTCCTTATGTTGTTTTTGTTATTATTTGGAGCATCATTGGGGGAGTGGAACATTCGTTGGATATGTCCCTTGGGGGAGATATGCCCCATATTTTTTGCATTACATGTTCTAATGGGAGCATGGGAGAGTATGTGGCCACTACAACAAAACAATTGTTTCCTTTTGTGGTGAGCCATATGATTGATTGGATGCCATATGATGGTTATTTCCAACTCATCACAAATGAGATGGTTTGGGCCAGCATGATTCATATAATTGGAGGGAAGGTCCTTGAGGATATAGTCTTATTCTTACCACTTGAAGTCAAGATGATTGCAGCCCAGGACAAAAAAACACTCTACACTTATCTTAAGTGGAGAGGAGGGAAGCATGGGGTAGGCTATCTTGTCTACCATGGTCAAGTTTTCAGCCCACCTACATTTCATGAGCTCAAGGTGGAGAAGCATTTTTAGGAGTTTCCATGTTGGGAGGTGACTCATTTTGTATGGATGATAGCTTGGGGATGGGAGATTCATGTGAGGATGATAGATCCCAATCTATATCAGACCTCATGCCTCAAGAAGGCCTTTATAAAACCCATTGTTTCCTCCATGGATATTTTACATGATGATAGCTATTTGGGATGCACACCAAAAGCTAGCTTGCATACTTGGGAGGGAAAACTTGGAGATCTATTGATTAGACAACGTCATGATCCTTGGATTATTTTATCACATGAGGATGATACAGGGGAAGAAGAGGAGTTCTATCCTTGTAGTTGCTTGAGGAAAAGAAACACTTTGGAGGGGAGGACTGTGATATTCCAAAATTAGCATGCAGCTAATTGGAATATTGATTTTTGTTAAATATCACCTAGTAGCTTAATAAATGGGTAAGAAGGCCCATGAATATAAAAAATATGAATAAAATACCTCATAATGTGAAAAGGGTTAGTCATAGGAGCTGTATTTCACACCCTCATGTCTGAACAGGATCACTTGCATGTGGACAAGGTCAAGTTTGACCAAGTCAACAACACTGTGATAGGAGGTGGAGAGAACTTGGAGAGATAGCCCAATATGAATGGGAGGGAGATTTCTTGGTGGAGGAAACAGTAATGAGTAGAACCCATGATGAGAGGGCTTCCATTTGTTCAAAAATATGACAAGGAAGCCATTGATTCATGTTATGTATTATTGATTTCATGGTTTGTTTAGACTTTGTGGATTCTCTTGTTGTTTAGTAGAGTTGCAGTGCTACTTAGCACAAGGTATTCTTGTTTAGAAATTCCTTCTCCTTC
The DNA here is from genome assembly GCA_034641835.2 of Pinus albicaulis. NCBI lineage: Eukaryota > Viridiplantae > Streptophyta > Pinopsida > Pinales > Pinaceae > Pinus > Pinus albicaulis. The sequence goes on along the minus strand of JAXQQM020070820.1, from coordinate 13,596 downwards.
CAAGAGAGGCCTCTTGAAAGATATTTCTCTTCATTTCTCCACATTCAAGCTTTAGGCCAAGCATCATCCTTTAGCTATAGTGTAGTATCTGTTTAGAGCTGGGTTGTGTTGCAAGGTGTTGTAGTGGAGGTTACTCGACACCACTTCCAGAGCTTATTTTTCAGAGGAGGAAGCCTTCTTTCCTTTGGATGATCAGTGAGAAAGTATTTCAGTTGATTTCATCATCTTTGGTATCAGGCCAACCATTTTCCATCATCTACAGCGCAGTCCCTCTCCTTGACTGCGTTATTTTGAGAGAGCATCTGCAATGAGGGTTGCAGTGTTTGTTTGGAGGGAGAGATCTTCAGTGTTAGGATCAATATTTCACTTGGAATATCCATTGGAGGAGTTTTGTTCATCTTGTGCATCATCTACAACCATATCCATCCATTTCTTGAGTTGCAACTACTACTCAGTGCTACAACTCCGGCATTTTTTCAGTTTTACATATTTCAGCCAATCCTGGAAGGATTATCTTGAAATAGTATTTGGGAGCTTAGATATTCACTCCAAAAATTGTATGAGCTATATAATTCCATATCCATGTATTTACATACTCGAGCAGCAATTACCACTAATAAAATGTGTTGTCATAGCCTTGGGCATTTCCTGTGTAGCAGTGAACCTCATTGTCTTGTATAAGTTTCTTGAGGCTTGTTCTCCCTTGCTTGAGTGAAAATTTCCTTAAGATATTGTACACATTTTTCTATTGTAACATTAATAATATGGCTATGTGTTCTTCCTACATTTTTTTAGTTGATGCACAATCCTCTTTCATTATTATGTTCATGGATTGTTGTAGCTCCACTTTTGGAATATCTTAAGATATTCCCATTGTTGTAGATTTGCCCTATCTTGCGATATTACATACGTTGAGTATTTTGGTACAATTATGACCTTCTATAAAATGATTAAAGGCTATAATGAAAAGAGGAAAACCATCTAGGATGGGGATAGAACTCAATTGCATAATTTAGTAAACCTCTTTCACTGCCTATCTCACGAGAGTTTTATATAGAGGAATGTTAACCAGGTAAGTGTTATGAAAGCCTTACCAACTACGACAAGGGGACCATTTAAATCATGTGGAAAATAATGAAATCCTCACCTAAGCTGCATTGAGTTTTCATAGAGGAATTACTCTTTAAATTTTCTTCACCTACAATGAACCTCAAGGGCGTTAATGACAGAATAGCATAAAGAAAAACAAAAAACCAAAATGGAAAAAGAGAAAAGGGGAAAGGAACCAAAAATCCTTACCTATAGGAAGTGATAAATGGGTGAAAAAGGGTTAATATCAATTTATAATAAACCTAAAACTGAGAGAAGTAGTAAACACCATAAATTTTAGAACCGAAGTTTTGCGAAACCAAAAATTGAAACTGTAAATTGGAATAAATGGAATCACAGCATAAAATATGAATGAAATGGATGGGTAACATTAATGTAGAAAGGAATTGCCCTTACCTAAACGAGATTTCATTGGCATGAAGGAGGTGTGCACAGTATTTTCATGGAGTGATGTTGTGATCTCCTTCGTATAATTCTATGCAATGAAAATTGAATTGAAATCGACTGCGTGGGCAAGTCGAGCTAGAGAGCCGCCTCCGAAAAGCTTAGAAATGAAAACTTGTATAACAAAGTAGGGTTGTAATATGGTAAAACCCTCAAGAGCATACGATTTAATCCACACCCCCCATATGGAAGGCATCGGTAGAGAAAGGCTTAGAAGCCATGTGATCACATTAACGACAACATGCTAGTACGATGGTGAAATCCCTAGCATGGATTTCGATACCAGTCCTAATACAAAAAGGAGTTAATGTTTGACAGATATTTAGGTTTATGAGCCCTCCAGTTTTATTTTTTAGTAGATACGTCAATAAATTAGGAACAGAGATTATGATATCCCGTCAGTTTCAAAGTTCACCTATAAAAGAATTTGAATCAAACTAAACTACTTCAGGGTGAGTAGCATGAGGTAATTAATAGCAGTTGAAAGTGTTAATGTAACCGCTAATAAAACATTAGTAACCTAAGTATAAACATTCAAAATTATAAAATGGGATAAAAACCCATTAGGAAATTTTGAATACAGTATGTGGTTATACAAAAGTGGAGAGAAGTATTAAATCCACTTCCATGATAGGAATTCTAATGAATTCTTAACCAAAGGCAATGGGTGAAAATTCCTAAAGCTCTAAAGGTGCATTCCATTAATATAGAGTCGACAACTTATGTGGCACTATTAAGTGTGACAGGAATTACCTAATAATAGATATCGTATCCTTAACCTAAGAATATAGTATTTGAATAGGAATTGCAAATCATAGAACAATCCTTATATACAATATCAAAATGTTTCCCAAAGGTTCTATTGTGATAAGCCAAATTGTAGAACTTTAATATTGATTCCAAATACAATTATGGTAGGGGGAATTCAATCAAACCTTGTTGAATATTATAATGGAAATAACTCATAAAATAGATAAATTTCAGAAAGTTGTGTTAATAATAGTAACGAAGAGGAATTCCTTTAAAGAGATTAAAGACAATTTTAGAAACATGAGACTGCGTGGGGTTGTTAATAAATACATGATAGGAGATGTAGGGGAATTATGTGAATTGTAATGGTGTGGAATTAATATGTAAAATCCAGGTGATAAATATGATTAATTGAATCTAAATCATATGAGGATAAGGAGGAAAGACGAGAAGAAAGAAGGAGTAGTAATGTTGTGAACTAGTCATGTCAAAGCATATCACCATAGAATTATTCTGGCATGACGATAAGACAAAAGTAAGTTCATCGAAAATGTTGGTTTTAATCAGGAACATAAATTATCTACACACAAATATTATAACAGAAAATAAACAATAGCGAGAGCATAAAACATAAAACAGATAAACACAGAGATTTTCCCCTGGATCCCAAATCGGGACGACCAGCTTGATTTTTCATTATATTCCTTTTAGTGTTGCAACACATATATATACATGCCGAAGCATACATAAACCCCAATCCATTAACCCTGGATTAGAACATAACCGTAGTTCCCTTGACCGGATCTACAAAAATACCAGGGGCCGAAAACCATCGTACCCTAAAACCATGTGCAAAACCATGCACAAAACCATCGGCACGGACCATCCACCGGAAATTAAGGACCAAAAATTTTCGTCAGGGCGCTGCCCCGGACCCCAACAGGGGGGGCTACCACCCCCCACAGGCCCTCCCCAATGCCCGGCGGCTGGGAGGGGCTATCGCCCTTACCTCTTACTGCAGTATGAGTGTGTGGAAATAATATAACACATACCCAACATTCTCTCCATGTTTTTCTTTCACATGGAGGTAGAAGAGCTTAGTCATTGGCCCAATTCTTCAACACCCATTCTTTCTCTACACCAAGAGAACTTCTGAGTGCTCACAGACTTCGTCAATGCATCTGCAACATTCTTCAAAGTGTCCACCTTTACCAGCAACACCCTTTTAGCCTCAACCATATCTCTAACAAAATGATATTGAACATCAATGTGCTTTGTCTTTGAATGATAAGCAGGGTTCTTAGCCAAGAAAATTGCACTTTGGCTATCACAGTCTATCCTTATAGCTTGTTGTACAAACCCCATACTTGAACACAATCTCTGCAACCAAACTGCTTCCTTGCTTGCATGAGTGGCTGCTATGTATTCTGCCTCTACAGTTGAAAGCGCCACTACAGACTGTCTTTTTATAGTGTGTGCACCTCCCAAATAGGCTAGAAACATACTTGCCATGGATCTTCTTTGGTCTAGATCTACGACCACCGCGCTCTGCATCAACAAAACCATAAATGTCCAACATTCTTTCCAATCTCAACGTCCTTCTACTGGTAGCTGAAAAGCCATCTGAACTAGTGCCACGCAAATGTTTGAAATACCTTCCACGGTTGTCCAATGCTCTTTCCACAGGTAATGCATAAGCACTGAAATACTCCAAGCACGCCAATGCACAATCTGTCTGGTCTAGTATAGACCATTGCATACATCAGGCTACCCACTACACTTGCATATGGAACACGGGACATATCCTCCTCTTCTTCTTGTGTCTTGGGACACTGTTCAGCAGATAGCTTTACACCTACAAGAATAGGAACATTCACTGGTTTACTATCCTTCATATTGAACCTCTGCAATATAGTCTCGACATACTTCCTCTGGTTTAACCAGAGCTTCCTCTTTTCTCGATCTCTCTTAATTTCCATGCCCAAAATATAGTTTGCAGCACCCAGATCCTTCATGTCGAATTTGGAGAACAGTTGGGTCTTAAAATCTTGGATAATTTCTTTGTCATTTCCAATCAACAACATATCATCCACATACAAGACCAAATAAATAACATGGTCACCAATTAATTTAAAATAAACAAAGTGATCCTCCTTGCTTCTGGTGAAGCCAAGTCCCCGTATATAGGTATCAAATTTCTGATACCACATCCTTGGTGACTGTTTTAACCCATACAGAGACTTCTTCAACCTGCATACCAGTTTTTTCTTACCCTTCACCATAAAGCCTTCAGGTTGCTTCATGTAGATCTCCTCTTCTAGATCCCCGTGAAGAAATGTTGTCTTCACATCCATCTGTTCTATCTCAAAATCAAATGCAGCAGCAACAGATAGAAGTAATCTAATAGAAGTAACCTTGGCAACATGAGAAAAAATATCACCAAAATCAATTCCCGGCACCTGGGAATAACCTTTTGCTACCAACCGAGCTTTGTATTTCTCCACCTTGCCTTCTACATTCATCTTCTTCTTAAACACCCATTTCTACGATGAGATTCCTCCCGACCACAACTCCAAAAGATCCTGCCTCCTTGTTTGTGCAAAGGATTCCATTTTCACAGCTCAACCATGCAACTCTACCAGAGTTTTTCATCACTTGAATCTTGCCTCCCTGACAGTTCTGGGTTCATCATCGGTTATAGTTAAGGAAAAACCTGAACGGAAAGCAGATGGACTATACCTTTCTGGTTGCCTTCTTTCCCGAACTGATCTTCTCAAAGCTGGAGTTTGTGGCTCTTCATCTTCTGAGTCTTCTTCTGTTGTAGAGTCTGATTCATCCTCTTTTAGCTCAAACTCTATCTTCTCAGGTTCCTTTGGTATGATTTCATGTTTAACAACATCTTTCACCTCTCTAAACACCACATATAGAATATACACTCACAACATGTTACATTTATGCTACCTAAACCTCTGACAGATTGATTCTCCTTGATGAAACTCTACAGAAAAAGGATCTGGGCTTGTATAAAGAACTCAAAGAAACCTTGACGGTTCTATCAAGAACTTAATATATGGTAGATAATAGAATTGAACGAAGCTCTATATTTAATGGGAAATTCGATGTAAATAAGGGTCTAAATTCTCTGTGAATTATATGTATACTCTTGATAGAATTCAGTAGGAAGGATAGTTGAGTCCCTGTGGACAATTATGAATCATTGTGAAAGCATGATCTGTAAACATCATAAGCTCTGTGGAAGGAGTAGATTCGTGAACTTGTATAAGGTAATTTTGAGGAGTATTGATTGGACAAATCGTTATCGATTACACGAATTATTGTTCATTGATACTAGTATCTCTCTCGGAGTAATGCATTGCCGAACATTTGATTTTTAAGGTCATGATACAGTGAGCAATGGGAATGTATAACCTAATGAAGCAGCGCATTATAGTATGCGGAGGAGTATTACTATGAAACTCCCTACCGCATGATTGGACCAAACTCTATTGAAATAAACCCGAGTTGTGAACTTGAGTTAAGGGACCAAAAGGAATAGCGTAACCCGACTTAACCATGGGTTGGTCACTGTTCCAAAACCACGAGCGGGTTTACGAAGCCAGATTACCCATATCGCACCGCCTTTCGGAGATAAGTGGTTTCTTTGATTTGGGGAGTGATTCCATAGAACGGGTGACACGCATCCCTGTACGACTCCACAAAACCACTTGTCACTGCGCGCCATCGCGCGTTATTGTTCGACCCAGGATGCCCAGCGATATTGTTGAGCACCGTCGATCTAGAGGGAAGCCATCGGACGGTGGTCGTATGAGGAAAATGCGTGAAGTTTAACCAAAGTACGACGGCCATCACGCGTTATTTTTCACGCGTCTTCCCATAGCAATATCCGTCCGATCAAATGAGGCGGCGCGACGCGATAACAACCATCGATTGGAGACGACCGTTAACGTTGGGGCCCATACCCGCAGACACAACTAGCGCACCGGATATCGAGATGAATGGCAGAGATTAAGTGTGGGGGCACAACTAGCGCACCGGATATCGAGACAAGTGCCTCCGCAGTTGATCAAGTTGACTGGGGGGACAACAAGTGCGGGGGCACCAACCAAAAATTTTCATCCGTACCTTGAGAGCCCCCGCAGTGACGCAAGACGCTGAGTTGGTCACAGCTGTCTTCCACGTCGAATGGAGACCGATTGGGGCCCATACGCATGTATTGAGGTTTGCGGGTTTAACCAAGGTTGTTTATATTAAATATAAATTATGATGAAAAGCGATTAGGCCATCATTTTGTATGTTATTCCAAAGTTGGTGGAATGAATCAACCTGGGGGTCGACATATGAAGGTCATTACTAAAGGAAGTTGATTATGAGAAGTTTTTTGGGGTTTGGGTAGACCCCGCTGGATTATCTAATTGATCCCGTCCAGGAATACCATCAGCGGTTTGGTGGTTTTGACTCATGGTTTTAATAAAGGAAAAAACTATATAAGGAGAGGAGGATTATAGTAAAAGACATGCATGTGGAAGGGTTGTTAATAAATAAATCTCTTTAAGAGATATCTGGATATATGATGCACCTATGGATATGATCTAGAAACGATGAATCTCTATGATGATCGGCAAAACGAAATGATGAAGACGTCGGACTCTGATGAAAATTAGAGAAATGCGGGTGGATCTGAGGTTGATGTGTTACCATGGAAGGATGGGGAGAGCTCCATATTAAGCGTGTTAAGTCCGTGACTCAGGAAGCTCCTTGATGATATGTTTGAGAACGAAGAATATGTGTTTTGCAGGTGGGTTCTGATGGCGTGTGAATACTAGCCGAACAAAAGAATATAAGAAGTTTTCTTTATAATAAATATTGAAGACAGAGACGACAACGGCGGTGGTTTTCTCCCGAATTGGGTTTCCACCTTAAATAATGGTGTTCATGTGTGTTTCTTATGTGTGATGGTTTATTTTTTTATTACTGCGCATGCTTACTGCTTACTAAACATCTGATGAATGAATTTTGCAATGATCTAAGTAAAGAATTAAACGTATAATAAGATCTCTGGACATATGCAAGTTTTCTTAAAGATATCCACATTTATATGCGAGTTGGGTTCAATAAAGTAACGTATGGGTTTAAGAGAAGCAAAAAGTGAAAAATTTTCAGTCAGTTCTAAATACTGATTCACCCCCTCTTATGTTTATTTTCTTGTTTCATTGAAGCCTCAGAGGAGTTATTAGAAAAGCTTAGTTGCTAGAATGAAGATCAAATGGAATGAAATAAGATGGGCAGAATCTATCAAACTCTTATTTATTAATGAGCTCTCAGGACTCAATCTTATGGAATACAGGATAGAATCTCTTGAATCTGTTGGAAGCAGTCTGTCAACAACTAGTACAGAAAGGAAGCACTATCAATATCCATTAGCATTCAACAGATCCAACGGAAAGAAAGAATTATGAAACAAATGCAAAAGTGGTCAATGCTCTATTGGGAAGTCTAACTGAATCAGATTTGTCAAATTCATGTAGCTGAATACAGCAAAGGCCATATGGGACAAAATCATTCTAAGTTATGAAGGTGATGCAAAGGTAAAAAGTGCTAAACTCCAAACTCTCAGAATTCAATATGAGAACCTAAAAATGCATAATGAGGAGAGCATTGCCAATTTATTTTTACGTCTTGATGATATTGTAAATCGTATGATAAATATGGGAGAAACAATAACCGAATCTACTTTGGTTGAGAAAGTTTTAAGATCACTAACGACAAAATTTGAGTCAAAAGTTGTTGCTCTTGAAGAAAAACAGGATCTTCAAAATCTTACTGTGGTGCAACTTCATGGCATACTAACTGCATATGAAATGAGAAGAGGAGGACCATCTGAAGTCAAAGAAGTCGTCTTTAGAGCTTCTACAAAAGGGAAAGAAGTACAAGAAACAGAAGGATCAGGGTATATCTCAGAAGAAGATGAGGTAAATTTTGTAAAGAAACTCCAACTTGGTACAAGACAGTTTAGAGGTAGGCTTCCTTTCAAATGTTTTTCTTGTGGAAGAGTTGGTCATTATGCTACTAAGTGTCCTAAAAAAGAAACACGTGAAAAAGCAAAGGAAGTAGCAAGAAGGAATAAAAACCGGTTTAGCACTAGAAAAAGTTACTATACTCATGAAGACAGTGATGGGTTATCTGACAGTGAGGAAGAATGTGAACAAGATTTTAGACTTCTCATGGCATTTGAAAAGGAATCTAGAGAAGAAAAAGATAATTTTATGGATGCTTTAGAGGACAATGATTTTCTTGATGAATTCAATCAACTCAAAATATGCTTAGAAGAAAGTAAAATATCCATAGAAACTCTAAAAAATCAGCTTGAAGAAAAGGAGAAACACAATGAAAAATTAGAATGTGAAATAGTAAGTCTAAGAAAAGAAATTGAGAAAGTGAAGACTTTGAATCTTAGATTTGCTAAAGGATCTGAAACCTTAGATGAGATTATCAAGGTACAACGTTCTCCTTTTATAAAGACAGGTCTTGGATATATCGGAGAATCTTCTCAGAATTTAGCACCAAACTATCTAAAAGCAGCAACAGCCAGTATACAACATTCTGCCACTCAGCAAGGGAATAAAGAATCTTCACAGGTAAAGCATGACCAGCTCAATTCAAAGAACACTAACAAAAATACCTTTCAAAGAAACACCAACCAACAGGTAAATTCAAGTAGAAGATTTCATGATCGCAGAAAATTCTTCTTCAATGGACAATGTTTCTCATGTCACAATTTTGGTCATAAAGTTGTTCAATGTGTTGCATACAAAACCATTATGACAAGAGAAGCAAGAAAGAAAAGGAGGGATATTGGAACAAAGAAGAATATCTATAATAACTTTTCTCCTCTTCAAAATGAAGTTGAATGTGCTTATTGCAATAACTTTGGCCATGAAGAATCTGAATGCAGGAGCAAAATCCAGCCAAAAGAGCAATTTCCTTCAAGCTCCAAAGTGTGGAAAAAGAAGGAATTACAGGTTGAAAATTGTGGCATAGCTTTATTTGTAGAAGGTGAATAAAATCAATGGTACATTGACAGTGGATGCTCTAAACACATGACATGTGACAAAAACAAACTTCTTGCATATAGTGCTCTAGAAAAAGAGAAGAATGTTACATTTGGAAATGATACTCCTGCTGTTATTAAGGGAAAAGGGTCTGTTTTTCTAAAAGAAAAGGTGAAAGCTAATAATGTCATGTATGTAGATGGATTAAAGCATAACCTGTTAAGTGTAATTCAAATGTGTGATCAAGGAACTGAAGTTGTCTTTAGTTCAAAAGAATGTGTGGTACGTGATCTTGATACAAGTAAAACAATTATAAAAGGAAAAATAACTCCAAGCAACCTGTATGTATTGAAGAACTGCAAAGAACAATGTTACTTGAGTAAATATTCAGAAAAATGGCTATGGCATAGAAGGTTGGGGCATCTGAGCTTCTCTCAAATCAACAAATCAAGCGGACTTAAAGTTGTTCGTGATCTTCCCAATATTACTCTACCTGAAAATATCATATGAAAATCTTGCCAATTTGGTAAGCAAACCATAGTACAATTTAATGCCAAGGAAGGATCATCAAGTAAGCCTCTTGAACTCATTCATACTGACATATGTGGACCTATGAGGAAAAAGTCACCACGTGGTGAAGAATACTATATCTTATTCATTGATGATTTCTCTAGAATGTGTTGGATTGGACTGCTTAAACACAAAGATGAAGCATTTGAGAAATTTCAGATCTTCAAAGCACTAGTTGAGAATGAATTAGATCTAAAAATCAAGTGTCTCAGATCTGATCGAGGAGGAGAATATACATCAGATGAATTCCTTGAATTTTGTGAACAACATGGTATAAAAAGACAGTTTTCTGTAGCTGGCACTCCATAAAAAAATGGTGTTGCAGAAAGAATGAATAGAACAGTTCAACAAATGGCTAGAGCTATGCTTGATGATTCTGGAACCGCATGGATGATGGGAGAAGCCGGCACATACGGTAAATATTCTTAACAAGGCACATGTTCATATAAATAGTGACAAAACTCCATATGAACTCTGGTATGGTAATCCTCCCACTGTGAAGCATTTTAGAGTTTTTGGAAGCAGATGTTTTATCAAAAATAATGATGAAAAACTTGGCAAATTTGAACCCAGAGCAGATGAAGGAATACTTCTTGGTTACTCCTCTAGGAGTAGAGCATATAAATGTTACAATAAAATACTTCGGAATATTGTTGAATGTATTGATGTTGTTATTGATGAGTCTCTTGCAGCTCCAAAAGAAGAAAAAAAAACAACATATGAAGATGATGATGACATATATCCTTCTACATCAAATAGGAATGATATAGATAGTGAACCCAATGAAGAACCAGAAGATGATTTATCTGGAAAATCTCCTTCCAGATATTTTCAAAAGAATCATCCAGAATCTCATATTTTGGGAGATAAGGCATTAGGTGTACAAACAAGAAGGACTCTTGTAGGATCCTCTAGCTATCTGGCATTTCTATCCACTATTGAACCACACAATATTAATCAAGCTAGTAAAGATGAATGTTGGGTTCAAGCCATGAATGAAGAGCTTGATCAAATTGAAAAAATTGAAAAAATGACACTTTGGAATTAGTACCAAGACTTCATAACAAAAATGTCATTGGAACTAAATGGATATTCAAAAACAAGTTAAATGAAAATGGGGATGTCGTAAGAAATAAAGCTAGACTTGTTTGCAAGGGGTATACTCAACAAGAAGGTATAGACTTTGAAGAAAATTTTGCTCCTGTAGCTAGACTTAAGGCCATAAAGATGTTTCATGCTTTTCAAGCTTCCAACAAATCAAAGTTTATCAAATGGATGTTAAATACGCTTTTCTCAATGGTGATCATAAGAAGAAGTTTATATAAAACAGAAGGACTGTTTGAGGAAATGATGAAAATCTTGTTTGTAGACTTAAAAAGGCTCTATATGGTCTCAAACAAGCTCCAAGGGCGTGGTACTATCGTCTTGAAAAATATCTTCATCAACAAGGATTTTCTAAGGGATCTGCTGACATCAACTTATACATAAAAACTGAAAATGATAAACTACTAATTGTGGTTGTATATGTTGATGATATCATTTTTGGAAGTAATGAAGAGTCTATGAGTCAGAAATTTTCTTTTGATATGTAGCAAGAATTTGAAATGTCTTTACTTGGAGAACTAACATTATTTCTTGGCCTGCAAGTGCAACAAACAACAAATGGCATATTCTTATCACAAGAAAAATATCTTAAGCAAATCTTGAAGAAGTATGGCATGGAAGATTGCAAACCTGTAAGTACACCAATGGTAACCGGATGTAATCTCAGTTATCATGATGATTCTCCCACATCGAATCAACCAGAATACAGATCTATGATAGGAAGTCTACTTTATCTCACTGGGACTAGACTAGACATTATGCATGTAGTTGGAATCGTTGGATGATTCCAAGCTAATCCAAAAGAGTCTCACCTTCAGGCTGTCAAAATAATATTCAAATATCTACAAGGAACTCAAGACTTTGGACTATGGTATCCAAAGAATGTTTATCTCACTCTTCATGCTTACACTGATGCAGATTGGGCTGGAAATGTTGATGATCGGAAAAGCACTAGTGGTGGTGCATTCTACATGGGGTCGCGGTTAGTATCTTGGTTCAGCAAGAAGCAAAGCCCTATTGCCTTATCTACAGCAGAAGCAGAATATGTGGTTGCCGCATCATGTTGCACTCAACTTCTCTGGATGATGAAAAACTTACAAGACTTTAAAATAAAATGTTCACCTCCTATATCCATTATGTGTGATAACACAAGTGCCATCAGTATCTCAAAGAATCATGTTATGCATTCCAAGACCAAGCACATTCCCATAAAGTATCACTTCTTTCGTGAACAAGTGCTTGAACAAAAGGTGAAGTTGGAAAATGTGCCCTCCAAAGAACAAGTTGCTGATATATTTACCAAACCTTTACCCAGGGAAGCATTTGAATATCTCAGACAAACGCTGGGAGTATTCTCTGCCATGCAGAAGATCAGATCTACTTAAATACAGAAGATTAAATTGGATACACGGATTTCCGCGTATGGGTAGTTGCTGACAAATTTTTTGGGTTAGCATTCTTTAGCACAGCTGCGGTGCTGTTGGGTATCTCTGGATGCACAGGTTAAGGGGGAGCATTGGTCTAGTGGAAAGGATGCATTGTTTGCATTCTAATTATGTTTGAAGATGTAACATGATCTCAGGGGGAGCATGGTATTTTCGGTACAAAGGATCTTGATCTATCCTTTCCCCTTGATGTCAAAGGGGGAGAATATTACTGAATGTATTTCTGGTCATGGTTGCCATCAAGTCCAAAGGGGGATATTGTTGGCATTTCTGGTATCCTAGTATATTGAATTGATTGTCCTTGATGGAATCTCTCTGAAAAAGGATGCAGACTGTATAAAGAAATCAGAAAACCATCAACAGTTCTATACAAGAAGAATATACGAATGAATGTGAATTGAACGAAGCTTTGTATTTAATGGGAAATTCGATGTAAATAAGGGTCTAAATTCTCTGTGAATTATATGTATACTCTTGATAGAATTCACTAGGAAGTATAGTTGTGTCCCTGTGGACAATTATGAATCATTGTGAAAGCATGGTCTGTAAACATCATAAGCTCTGTGGAAGGAGTAGATTCGTGAGCCTGTATAAGGTAATTTTGAGGAGCATTGATTGGAAAAATCATTATCGATTACACTAATTATTGTTCATTGATACTAGTATCTCTCTCCGAGTAATGCATTGCCGAACATTTGATTGCTAAGGTCATGATACAGTGAGCAATGGGAATGTATAACCTGATGAAGCAGCACGTTATAGTATGAGGAAGAGTATTACTATGAAACTCCCTACCGCATGATTGGACCGAACTCTATTGAAATAAACCTGAGTTGTGAACCTGAGTTAAGGGACCAAAAGGAATAGTGTAACCTGACTTAACCATGGGTTGGTCACTATTCCAAAACCACGAGTGGGTTTACGAAGCCGGATTGCCCATATCGCACCGCCTTTCGGAGATAAGTGGTTTCTTCGAGTTGGGGAGCGATTCCATAGAACGGGCGACACGCGTCCCTGTACGACTCCACAAAACCACTTGTCACTGCACGCCATCGCGCGTTATTGTTCGACCCAGGATGCCCAGCGATATTTTTGAGCACTGT